>VKOC01016553.1:0-165974 GCA_009364415.1 Spea multiplicata
AGGCATGATGGGGCTTTGATTGCTGTTAGCAATCACAGTCCTATCATGCCAGGTCAGCCAGTACATGCTGGTATAGGGTGGCTGTAAGTGATGTGCAGACCCTATACTGCTGGCAGCATCAATACACAAGGGGGCAGCTAGCTAGGTTTCAGCATGTACTGGCTAACAGCAATCACAGTCCCATCATGCCTAGGTTCCAGCACTTACCCATCCATGCTATCACACACACACTCATTCATTCATATACTCATTCATTCACAGATTAATTCCCTCAATCACGCATCCTCATTAAAACACCTTCTGGACAAGGACAAGTTGACATTCTCGCTGAAAAAGAAGAGAGAAGTTTTACAGCCCAGGACCCAGAGGACGATACGTATGTTCACATCATGCCTGTGGCTTGTCCTAGAAGATATTTGTTTAGGCTTAAATTTTGGCACATTTAACTCTTTCATTGTTTGACCGGTGAGCCATGCAGTGGAAAACATTATTCGTGGGTTAGGCATTCTACATTCTCATATGGAGATCCAAATTTGCGCCAAACCACATATTTAGTCTCAACAAAAATCTAAAAAAATTGGTAACTTGGCGAAACACAATTGTCTGAATGCAGCTCATTGCAAATGGAATCAAACTTTACATGCTCTTTCAAGACACACTGATCCATTCATTGGCTCATATATATCCTGGAAAGGCAATAATGCTGAATGCTATTAGTAAAAAGGGATGCATGGATCTGTGTTTAGGCGTTCTGGTAATCCAGCAGAATGTACATGGATGTATTCACTAACCAGTGAGTCTGCAGGAGAACGGGACCTTTTATCAATGTGCATTATGAAAGGCCAACCCCAGTGAGCTTATCCTGATAAGAGTGCTTAGTTGCAAAAGGCTTAAAGTGGGAGATTTTTTGAGTTGCCTCACTGATTTAATTATGCATGTTCTGCTCTCCATACATACATACATACTTAATTGTGTCTGATTATTATTTGAGTAACTGTAATTTTATAGCAAGACAGGAGGCTTCGTATTTTGCATTAACCTTCTTTACTGTTAACCTCCAGCAGCAAAACAGTTAACAGAAACAATAAAAATAACCAATAGGAACACAGCAACAAGTCTATAAAAGTCTGCACATCTTGGCACTCCTCCTCTTTCTTTGCTGCTTAACCTCCAGGTGAGAACATTCCATTATATTTCCTTATATTGTATTTCTATATTGTATATACTTTTTCTTTATTGTATATACTTTGGCATATATTGTTTTCATATTTCTGTCCTTATTGTTCTGGGTTTGCGCTGCTTTTGCGCGCTCGTTTTTCCTCCCTGAACTCGGGCTGCGGCCTGTTCCGCCGGCCGCGTGGTCAGGGCTCATTTAGGCCCGGGGCTTATCTGCCCTGCGGGTCCGTCTTTCCCCTACCGCCTTCTCAGCGTTTTTTTCCTTCTCTTTCGTGCGGCTTTTTCCCGCGCAGCGTTCCCGCTACCTTGGGACGCTCTGGTCCCTTCGTCTCCCGTGCGACGGCTTTTTTCTTACCTTTGCCGCTTGCCTCGGCGTCTCCCCTGTCCTTCCCGCCGCGGTCGCCTCTTTCGTTCTGCGCCGCGGCTGTGTTCTTGCAGTTCCGCGGTTTTTCTTCTTCTCTCGCGGCTCCCTGCCTCCTTTTACGCTGCCGTTCATCCGCGGGGCCGTCGTTTTGTTTGATCTGCGGCGTGGTGTCGGCTCGGGTGCCCCCTTGCGGCCCGCACCATGCTGCACATCCTTCATTTATTTATTTTATTTATTTTATTTTTGTTGGGCTTTATCGGCCTCACGGTGTGCCTGTTTTTTCTTGTTTTTTTCCCTGTACTTGCTTTGCAGGTTATCTCGTTTGTATAGGCTGGCCATTCATATACCAGGGGTAACCCCCCTTCTGCCCGGGCTACTCTGCGCCCCGTTATTGCCGCTGGTTACCCCCTCGGCTTTAGGTGACCCCACCGCTCTGCTATTAGGGTAAACCCCTCCGGTTATTGGCTGTGGTGAACCCCACACTGTGGATAAATCAAGGAGTATATTGCACCTGCTCTAGGGGTGACCCCCTGTTTCAGCGCTTACTGTGCTATCGGGTAAACCCCGCTCTGCTAACAGTCTTGGGACCTTGCATTTACTCACTCCTGTCATTCTTTGTGTTCCTATAGACACATTTGGAGTGCAATGGCCGAAGAATCCCAAACTCAGATGCCTGCCGCCGTCCAGGCTTGGCTACGCTCTGCCCTGGCTGCGTCTCTTCCGGCTGCTCTTGAGGACTTCCATTCTGCTCGTCCCTCACCGCCTCCCGCTTCCCCTGCTAGGGTGGAGGATTCAGAAGCTGGCGGCTCCTCATCTCCTGCGGCCACAGCGGCCTCCCAGAAACGCACCTGGGGTGAAGTGCCCTCTACATCTGGGAAGGGGAAAGCTCCACTAAAGAAGGCCCGCAGCTCAGCCCTTCCATTGGCTTCCCCTAATGATGACCTCACCGACTACGAGGTTATTGATGAATATTGTGCTGGCTCCTCTGGTCCGGCCTCGCCCATGCGGCACCAGGACTTCACTCCTGATCCTCCCAAGCTCCCTCTCATTCCGTCTAACGCTCCTGATCAGCCGTTTGAGGTCACGGATGACCTGGGAACTCCGCTCTTCGACCCCAGGGCTCTGCGTCACCCTCGCTCTTCGGAGTGGACCCCATCGACCCACATTGCGGAGTTCTTACGTTTCTGGATGCGTCGCCCTCTGGACAAAGAGGTGCGCCAACGGCTCCGTTCGGAATGTCCTCGTCCCACGATCCGGGTTAATGTGCTGCACACGCCCGAATTTGACCCAACTTTTGTGACTTTCTTGACCAAGAACGGCAAGGACCCTCGCAAGGGCATTGAGTTGGGCTTACGCTCTGCTCAGGATAAACTGTTGGACGTGTCGGGCCCTTTAACGCAGGTGTTTCAAATGGCTGACGAAGCCATCACTGACGGCTCTCCATTGGATCCCCACCTGGTCCGTGACTGGACTCAGAGAGCCCTATGTCTGTTGGGTAACGCCAACTGTGCAATATCGTCTGAACGACGCAAGGCGGCCCTCTTTAAATTGGATGCCAAATTGGCCGAACTGGGCCCCAAGGAGCTGGGCGCGGACGCCAAGGGCTTGCTCTTCGGCGAGAGGTTCATCAAAGACCTCAGTCAGCATGTCAACCTGTTTACATCGCTCACTAAGGCCCAGACCAACATCAGACGCGTCTTTCGTGCAGAAAGTCGTTTTTCCCCCAGAGCTGGTAGGCAGAGGGGTCGTGCCGCCAGCAGAACAGCCTCCTTTGGCTCTAGACCCCGTTTCCCGGACGCCTCCTCCACCTACCGTTCCCAGTTTCGGATCCCGTTCTCCAGAGGCGGCTCCAGAGGCAGAGGCTACACGTCCACCAGAGGGAGATCAGCTTCAGGTAAGACTGATTCCTATTCTCCCTCATATTCCTATCGGGGGTCGTATCGCACGTTTTTTCCATGCCTGGTCTTGCCTTACGTCCGACCCCTGGGTCCTTCAGACTGTAGTTGGTTTCCGTCTGGAGTTCCTCTCTGCGCCTCGTCAGGATTTTCCACCTCCACTCCCCAGGTTGTCTTGCGACGCCGCCGCCCTGGTCCACTCAGAGCTTTCGTCCCTACTGGTGAAGGGTGCTATAGAAAGGGCGCACTCCCCTCCGGCTTTTCTCAGCAATATCTTCTTGGTGCGCAAGAAGTCAGGGGAGTTTCGCCCTGTTATCAACCTTCGGTCCCTCAACAGGTACGTGGTGTATCGCCACTTCAAAATGGAGGGTATTCACCTCCTGCGCGACCTGCTCAGGGAGAACGACTGGTTCTCCCGGCTCGACCTCAAGGACGCTTACCTCTCGGTCCCGGTCCATCCCGACGATCGGCTGTTTCTTCAGTTCCGCTGGCGAGGCCTCCTTTGGCAGTTCACCTGCCTTCCGTTCGGTCTCAGCTCCGCTCCTTGGTGCTTCACCAAACTGCTGAAGCCAGTCATGGAGTTCCTTCGGGCCCGCGGAGTTCGCTCTATAATTTACTTAGACGACATCCTCCTTATGGCTCAGGACGTCGAGTCTCTCCGTCGCGACACTTTCCTGGCGGTTCACCTGCTTCAGGACTTGGGCTTCGTGATCAACGAGCCCAAGTCGGTCTTGACTCCTACTCAGACCGTTCAGTTTCTAGGTTTCTCGGTAGACTCCGTAGCAGCGGTTCTCCGGCTCCCTCGCGACAAGGTCCTGGGCATAAAGAAGGAGATTCGCAAGCTCCTGCGTGGCGGCCTGGTTTCTCTTCGAAATCTCGCCAGGGTGATCGGCCTCCTCTCGGCCTCGATTCAGGCCATTCTCCCGGGCCCGCTCCACTACAGGGCCCTCCAGCGGTTGAAGACGCGGCATCTTCGCGAATCGGCTTCCTACGATGCGATGATCTCCCTGTCAGACGAGGCTCGCTTGGAGCTCCATTGGTGGTTGGTCCACATGGACGCGTGGAACGGCCGTGCCATTTTCGGGTCAAGCACGGATTTTGTCCTGGAGTCGGACGCAAGCCTGTCTGGCTGGGGGGCTGTTTGCGGCGACGTGGCTACCGGAGGTCCGTGGACTTCGGAGGAACGCGACCTTCACATCAATTGCCTGGAGCTCATCGCTGGATCTTTCGCGGTTCGCAGTTTCCTGAAGGATGTCACTCACTGTTCGTTGGTGCTGCGCATGGACAACGTCTCGGCTGTCCGCTACATCAACAGGTTGGGGGGCTCGAGGTCCAGGCTTCTCACGGAGCTCACCAAGGAGCTCTATCAGTTCTGCCTGGACAACCATCTGACCATCCGCACGGAGTACCTACCGGGCAAGGAGAACCTCGTGGCCGATTGGTTTTCACGGCATTGGAGGGACGTCAGCGGTTGGCATCTGTTACCGAGCGTATTCCGCGCTCTCCACCTTCGTCGCGGCCCTCTACATCTGGATTTGTTCGCGTCCAGGGCGAACCGCCAGACGGCCACGTTTTTCAGTCGACTCCCGGATCCGTTATCCTCGGCGGTGGATGCTTTTCTCCAGCCGTGGCCGCGCCGGGGAGCTTATGCTTTTCCCCCGTTCAACATGATCCTTCGGACTCTCCACTCGGTCAGTCGTCAGGGCGTGTCTCTCCTATTGGTAGCGCCCCTCTGGAGGACTCAGCCGTGGTTCCCACTTCTTCTGGAGCTGTCGTGCGCGGATCCCCTAATCCTTCCCTCGACCTGGGATCTGCTTCGGGATCCGGAGGGGAACCCTCACCCTCTCATCCTCGAGGATCGGTTGACTCTCGTGGCCTGGTCGGTTTCCGGGGATCCTGGCATGTGCCGAGCTTATCGGAGTCGGCTCGAGATCTGCTCTGGGGATCCTGGGCTCCGGGAACCAGACGGTCCTACCTCCAGGCTTGGCATGCCTGGAGTCGCTGGTGTTTGGCTCGGCACCTTGATCCCCTTACGGCTCCTGTGACGACGGTTCTTAATTTTTTGGCCCACCTTTTTTCCCTGGGTCGGTCTTACCGCACCATCAACTTGTTCCGTTCGGCCATCTCGGCGGCTCACGTTCCGGTTCAGGGCTCGGGTGTCGGTAAGGATCCTGCGGTCTGCCGTCTTCTCAGGGGTGTTCGTCTATCTAGACCCCCTAGACCTCGTTATGAGTCCTTCTGGGATGTCTCCCGGATGTATCCTCGTTTGTTTTTTCTCCTAACGGGGTATCGGTCTCTGTTTTTCGTAGAACTAAATCTAGTTCTACTTCTGTCTCTTACCCTTACTTTCCTGACCGGCCGCGCCTTTTGCGTGGCTCGCTGTGTTCAGGCTTATTTAGCCCGATCGGCTCCATTTCGGTCTTCCTCCTCTGGTCCATTTTTCATCTCCTACGTGCGTCCTTTTCGGCCTGTCTCTGTTCCCACTCTCTCCAGGTGGATCCGGTGGATTCTCGTTTTGGCCGGTATTGATGGTTCCTTTGGGGCTCACTTGGTCCGCGGTGCCACCGCCTCCGCGGCTTTCTCCGCGAGCTGTTCTCTTTCGGACCTTTTATCAGCGGCGGATTGGTCCAGGGAATCTACTTTCCGGACTTTTTATTTTCGGGCCCCGGCTCACGCTGCTTTGGCGTTGGTTTCGGGGCGTTAAAATTGCAAAATACGAAGCCTCCTGTCTTGCTATAAAATTAGGGATTAATCTAGCCTTGGTGCAGTATTAATCTAAATTTTATTAAAGACAGGAGGCGAGTATTTTCCCGCCCTTCCCCTTCCCTTATGCCTTGGGGTCTTGTTGGGGGGATTGTTGTCGGGTTGTTATTTTTTATATTGTCTCATTACCGTTCTTGGTGTTGTTTTCTGTCATGCTTGACATATGGTTGCGTGGTACTTTCACGATTCTTTGTTTTTTCCAGGTCGTCCTCCAGTTGTCTGAGGTTTTGACGCTGCTGTGGTCCTTTTTCAGCGTGGTTTTGAGTTCCTGAGTTCTTCCGGGCTGTTCCTGACTGTCGGTTCAGCTTCTGCGCAAAGAAAGAGGAGTGCCAAGATGTGCAGACTTTTATAGACTTGTTGCTGTGTTCCTATTGGAGGTTAACAGTAAAGAAGGTTAATGCAAAATACTCGCCTCCTGTCTTTAATAAAATTTAGATTACTACTGCACCGAGGCTAGATTAATCCCTAATTCTTACATCAGATGTTTCTCTTTGAAGTGGCAGGTTCTTTAACCTTCTGTGTTTAATGGAGAATATTGATGTCATCTTGAAGTGGTATAGAGTTCATGCCTTTGGTAGGTCTACACATGAAAAGAATAACTTGCAGGCTGTTGTGATTATGATTTACATTTGTATATGTATATTGTCCTTTTGTCTCCTTAGCTTTACTATCCAAACATCAAAGGCATGACTGATCTACTGCAAGCTCTGGAAATGGAAAACCATTTAGACCTGAATGTTATATTTCCCCTTAAGCACGTCTGCTCTCCTCCTATTCACCTTGTGTCCTTTCCCAGCTCCCAGAATGATACAGGTCCTCGCACATCTTCTACACCTGGTGTGGTGGTCGTCGTCACTTGACACAAAGAATTCACTAAAGAGTTATGCTTTCTACTCCTTGAATTCACTATACATTTTGAAGGCCCAACCCCAGTGAGCTTCTGCGGCATGAATAGATTGGCTGACCCTGTATAATGTATAGGTAGATTGCCAAGGTTTCTTCAAGCATCTCTAATGCTTTTATATAGGGCCAGCTACATAAACTGTTGCTGGCACTTCATAATGAATACTGAATTTGGTTAAATCCCATTGAGGCGCTCCATAAGTGATAGATTGCGAGACTAAAGATTTTTAAGTTTGTGTTTTTACATCTGCCAAGGTTTATGTGCTTACTTGACACATCTCTTGTAATGTTTGACAGCTTCCTTTAGTCGCACATTCAGTTTCCAGTGTGTCTGGTTCATGAGCTGACTAATATGTGATGGCTCATGGAGGTTAAGAGTATTCAGTTGAACTTTCCAGTGCGAGCATAGGTTTTCCCTTTTGTGGCAAATGACTCTCCTTCCTTTTGTTTTTAGAGACATTAAACAGGTGGGCCACAGTAATACAGTAGAGTTGGTTGAGGAAGTATTGAACATGATGGCCAGATGTACGCTACGTTCTCTGGCTGGTCTATCTGCCAAACCTATTTAAATTTGTTTGTTTTGAAAATACATTGAGATGCAAATCTATAACAGATATTTTGTATTAATCTATATAAAGGGTGCTGTTACCTCCATGCTAGATTGCAGCTGAATACCTTCTCTGCTCTGCTAACATTGCTGTTAATGCAAATGCCACCTCATTTCCTGCTTGACACTTGGTGTAAATGGCATTTTCTATGCTAAACCTCTGCTCCTGAGTTCCAGCCAGGGATTGTCATTTTTAAGTCAGAATCCAAAATATATTTGCAGCGCCAAATACTTTTTAGCATTAAATGAGCATAATTCATTACGGTTTATACGATGTATAAATGCTAGTGCTCCAAAATATTCACACCTGGTTCAATTCAGTATTCTATTCATACATGTGAGCTTGCACCTTTATTTATTTATTTCCCGTCCCTCTTTTTTGTAGCTGCAGACTGCCTTTGCTGGTACCGCCTTGGACATTAAAGCAGTGTACGAGTCCAGAGCCCGAATGAAAGTGCCTATGGAGTGGTTTGCCAGCGCCCTCGGGAATAATCGGCATACTGCTGTCTTGTGCTGGAAGAACAGAAGATGCCCGGTGACACATCTGGAGAGGTTGGGATTATGAGCTGCTCACTATGATCTGTTGGTAGAATTAATTTACCACCACATGCTTTAAAACAGCCATAATAACATTATTATACTATACATATTAGAAACTTTAGCGGATGATGGGAGATGTACTATTAACTTCCGATTCCTAGGAGCTGTATGAGAATTCTGATTTGAGGAGGTTCCATTGGTAATACACAGTAGCAAAATAGTGTATATTTCATGGTTTGTCTTTGCCTTGAAGCCACATTTTTCATGACTGGTCCGATCTGCTTTATTATGTCCTCCAACAGGAAAGTTCTTCAGCTCTTGAAGACAAACAATAGAGTTCCAAGGTAAATACCATTGCATGCTCTTGACATGGCCTGCTTCCCGCCCATTTTCCCTTTAAAAGGGGTTGTTTCCCGCTCAGGAGAGGGCTGGTTGACTACTGCCTGGGGGGCAAGTCTAGTCAAGTGGCCCATTGTACTACCGAATCAGCCCACCACAAGGGTAGGAGAATAACATCAAAGTCCATAAACAAGCCGAGGTCAAAAGTCCAGTAAATCCAAAAGGGGTATCAGCAAAACAGGTATCAGCAAAACAGGTATCAGCAAAACAGGTAGGTAGGGACTTGAACAATCAAGTAATGAGGCATAGGTGCTGTGGGTTTAAATAAACCTCTAGGAACCAGCTCCTCCCCACCAGGACCCATCCCTCCCCAATATGTCCAATGGAATAGTGATTGTCAATCACTACTCATCCCACCCCCTAGCCAGGAGGCCACGCCTCCCCACCTTCACTACACGTGTGACGTTCCTCCTGTGCGGCCGTCGCCATACTGGAGTCCGAGGATGCGTCCTAACAGAGCCGCGTGGTACGCGGACAAAGTCTCGGACGTCCCGCGACTCCGCCATCGGACGGAGACCTCTGCTGCCGCCGGGGGATTAAAGTAGGACCCTGATAACCGACACACCAAACACACCCACTAGGACAGGCTCTGTTCCACCAACACCCAAACACACACACACACACACTAGGACAGACTCTGATTTCCTCATTTACAGATACTAATCACTTACATATACTCATTCATTTCCTCAATTACACATACTTATTCATACCACCTCCCCCACCCCTTACCTTAACTGCAGATCACTCTGTGCCACTCGCAGACTTCTGCTGGGGCTGCTGCATCCCTCTGCGTTCTTCTCTTGTACCACCTGGGAAAGCAGGAATGGAGCGGAGTCATGTGACATGACGTAAAGTCACGTGACTCCGCTGGTTTCCTGCTTGTCCTGGGTGGGACAAGAGACGCTGCTCGCAGAGCAAGCAACGCAAGTAAGTAAGTGGCAGGGCCTCTGTGGAAGTGGTCGCGGGGGTTGTGACCCCTGTGATCACGGTTAATGGGGCCTTTTGTCCCGCATTAAAGAATCGGCCACTCGGCCGGCCGTTTTATTAACTTTTACGGCGGCCCCTGTTCCCGCTGCTGTAAGCGGGAACGCCCCAACGTCAGTGCGACTGCCCCTGACGTCAGCGGGAACTCCCAATTGATGTCAGCGGGAATGGCCCCCGGCATCACTAATCGCAAAAAATAACCGGCCAGCTAATCGATTATGAAAATACCGGTAATCGTTAGTTGCAGCCCTAGTATGGCCATGTTATTATTTTTTTTCATACAGATTTTTCAGGAAATCACAACTTTGGTCCAGGAACCTGGTCAACAGAAATGCCTAAATAAAAACTTGGGCCTGTTTGTGGCTATGCTACTGGTGTCTAATGCAATACTGCGTAAGCCTTTTATCAGAGAACAGGAATATCAGTGGAGAGAATATCAGGCTATGGGATCTTATAAAAACCGCCCTCATGTGGTAAAAGTAAGTATATAAAAACTCCCTCAATGTTAATATTCTTCCTACAGCCCTGATTTTCATAAATCTGCCTGTGCAAACAAAACAATCAAATTAAGCAGGTGCTTAGTGCACAAACCATGAGAGACAGATTCCTTCTTATTTGTGTTTCTTAATTTGCGTATGATGGATCCCTTTGATCGCCTGTCTTTGAGAAGGGACTCTAATTCATTTCGCTTTAAAAACTAGTCCAGCCCTGGGCCCAATTGGGAGCCTGTAAAGCAGATTATGGAACAGGCATTATGCAATTCAATTTCTTGCCAGGAGATGGCAGACATAGCCCTAAATCAGAATTACGGATTTTACACGTGCTTTTTCTATTTTACATGTATGGATATTAAGATTTGTCCTTTCTATGGTTTTAAATGGCATTTAGAGTTAATTAGAGTGACCAGTTACACGGAAGGGGCGATGCCTGAAGGTCATTTTATAGGAGTGCATAGGCTCCACTTCCACAGGTGTAGGTTCTCCGACACTGACAACCAACCATCTGCCCCAAGACGTACCCCGACCCTTAAAATACTCCGTAGTTACATAAGTCACTAACAAGAAACACACTGATCTCTAACACAAACCGATCACATTCTCCCTCTAGCCTGAAATGATGACAGGGTTAATATTAGTATTAATCTCGTGCCTCGGTCATATTGTTCATATGAAAAATAAACAATACCAGCAATGGAGCTGCGAATAAAAGTTACAATTTAATTGACAAAAAACGTTCCCTGACCGGGAATCGAACCCGGGCCGCGGCGGTGAGAGCGCCGAATCCTAACCACTAGACCACCAGGGAAGTTGCTTATGCAGTCACTGAGCAAGCTTATCCCATAAAACTGCTTTCTTTTGCCCCTGTACATTAGCCTGTTAAATATATAAATATAATCAAGACAAGCGTGTCATGTAATTAAGAAACAAGAGAATACACTACCTTTAGATACATTAATGGCTGGTATGCTACTGTATTGTATTGCAGTGGAGACACCTTAGGCAGCCCCTAAGGTAAGTTCAGGAAGAAGTACAAGCATAATATCCCATGTATATATAAGGAGTTTTTTTTGCTGTACCTTACAACTTGCATCATTCAAACTAAATATCTGGCACTAGTTCTGGTTGTCTGCTTTCCTAGCCAGCATTTCATTTATTAGGACTGCTGGTGGCAGAGACATGGTGTTCTGTGGATGTTACCAATCTTATACTGCCTTACACATAATGTTGGCAGGATGTGACGTGGAGCTGCTGCCCATGATGTCAAACATGATGTCATGCTGTATGCAGTGTCCTTGCTGCAAGAATGTTGGCAGCATGTACATGGAGCATTTGACCTATGCACTGCTGGCCTTAAAATACCATGGCTAGTGTAAAGTGGAGTAGAATATAATTCATCATATTATAAATCCATCTGGTCCAGCTTGCCGGTCGTTCCCTGGTTGGGAGGTAAGGCACAGAACAGCATTTTCTCATTGCTCCAATCTGAGCCAGATGTGGGCATTAATAGTGGCATAGTTTACCCTCCAGATACTTAGATAAAAAATGACATCATTATTTGCTTAAATTTGTATTTCATTCTGGAACAAGGGTTAAACATTACTGTGTACACACCTGTTCATGAAATAGCGTGTATAGCACTGCAGCTGCTATTAGCACTGCAGCTGCATTGATCTTCTTATACTTGTAATTGAAGCTGTAGTGTGCTGGCCCTCCTATCACCCCCAGTCAGCCTGTGCATTGGCCACAGTTGCATATTCTTGTATACACTTATTGTATTATGTACATTTCTGGATCTCTGCTTTTTGAACCCCTTTACAATCTGAGTTTATTTTTATCATTATAAGTAATATTTGCCTTTAAAGCTCTGTATCGCCTTCTCTGTTACATTTCAGAATTTCTTATACCATCGAACTTCCTGGGATATTCTGAATTAAAGGGACACCTCAGTCATCATATGCATTGAAGAAATGCCTTTTAACCCCCTATATGCCACTCTGCCTCCAGAAATGCCTTATACCCCCTATATGCCACTCTGTCCCCATGATATGCCTTTTAATAACCCGCTATATCCAGAGTGGCATATAGGGTATAAGGCATTTCTGGAGGCACAGTGGCATATAGACATACCTCCAGAAATGCCTTATACTCCTATATGCCACTCTGGCATATAGGGGGTTAAAGGCATATCATGGGACAGAGTGGCATATAGGGGGCTATAAGGCATTTCTGGAGGCAGAGTGGCATATAGGGGGTTAAAAGGCATTTCTAGAGGTAGGGTGGCATATAGGGGGTTAAAAGGCATTTCTGGAGGCAGAGTGACATAAAGGGGGTTGAAAGGCATATCATGGGACACTCTGCCTCCAGAAAAGCCTTATGCCCCCATATAACCCCCCACACACTTACCACTGCTTCAGACTCGCTGTCTGATGGGGCAGAGCCGGCCTTATGTGTTCTGGCGCCCTGTGCGGACTACTCCTCTGGTGCCCCCCCATCCCCAAAAAAAAGAAAGGAAAAACATCTCCCCCCTGTGCCCCTTCTCACTGCCTCCCCCTCTGCCCCTTCTCACTGCTGAGCGCCAGAATAATTCCGGCGCTCGGCATGAAACGCCTGCACCTTCACGGAGTGTGAGGGGCGCCGAGCGGTTGCTGAAAACTTCACGAGTAACCACTCCGCGCTCCTGCCCAGGACTTAAATGAAAACATAGGGTTTTTTTTTGTTTAACTTTATTTAACATGGAGGATGTTAAATGAAGTTACAAAAAAAAAAAGATGTTTTAATTTAAGTCCCGGACGGCACCCCTGTTGCCATGCCGCCGTGTGCAGCCGCACAGGTCGCACACCCCTAAGGCCGGCCCTGGATGGGGGCAGCAGGTGGCGTTCAAGAAATTAAAGGGGCTGGCATGCATGCACCTTGCCGCCCAATGACCGTGCCTCAGCACTTCGTCCCGTATTAAAATGGGTGGGATGAAGAGCTGAGGCATGGCCATTGGGCGGCGAGGTGTGTGCACGCCAGCCCCTTTTATTTCATTAGGTGCTGGCCGCCGGAAGAGGCTTTCAATCCCACAAACAGCCACTCAGCTCAGAAACCCAAAATCGGGACTGTCCCACCTAAATCCGGACAGTTGGGGGGCATGTATAATACACCAGTGGAAGCAACAGTTGGTTTTGCCCTTTTGGTTGTAGTTTTGCATGCTTTCTATTGCATCATGTATTCCACCTGCGGAATCCCTTTATTTTAGAAACTTTAAAGTCTCCGGGAATATATTAACATTCAAAACTGTCTGTAGGACTCTAACTCCATGGAAGCAATTTCAGCAATTTCCTGTTTGTGGAGAGTGGCATATTCAAAACAACAGCCATGAGAAACGTCAGCTTGCTTCAATTCAAAGAGACAGACTAGTCCTCAAAAAGATTTTCAGATTTGTTAAAGCTTATTGAAATTAAGGTGACCACATTGGTCATTTTTTTCCAGGACACAGATACACGTTTCATCCTTCTGACCAGCCCATGCAATGTTGCTCTGCAGAACTTGGTAATAGTCTGTGTGCTTTTACATTATTACCGTATGTATCTATTGCGCCACCCACCGCCCAACACATGTGCCCCGATTTGGACACCTGAAAGGTTGTAACTCACAATGACTGTGGAGCATTCGTAGCTAGGAACCTGAGATTAGGAATCGGACATACAGAGTCATATCGGGTCATATTTATAAAGCAAAGTCACCATGGTATTTTAATAATCTTGATGAGTTCGTTGCATTTAGCTTGTCCTAAGTATTTTATACCAAGCGAAACTCTGCTTTTCTTTGCTTTCACTACCAAGGCAGAGTATTTACTCGTAGTTATTGTTTTTATTACCCCCGGGCTGTTTTATTTTAAGGGACAAAGAGATGATGACATTTCTGAAAAGCCGCTTGCTGCCTGGTAGAAACTGCAGTAAAGTCCCGTGTAGTTGATTGGACCTCTTCCTGCAGATGATGTGAGAAATCTATATTTTGTTGTGATCTAACACTTATATTTAATTTACAAATATTTCCTAGGAGTCACATTTGTATGTATACTATGATTCCATAAAGCCTATTGATTACTTTATATGCCAGTTAAACTATGAAATAAATCACTGTTCAGAATTTTACCGCTTCACTAATTTGTGTATTTATTTTTCCATAAAGGTATGTTATATCAAACAATTACTTTGGAGCTTTCTGACAAACAAGAGTCAAGAGTTAAAGGGAAAAAAAAAACCGTTCAGTGCTCACATAAACTTACACATACAAATTCATATTAACACACGCACTTATACATACATTCTCATTCTGACATATAGACATTCATACTTTCACGTGTCCTTGCCTGAAACTCACAAAAATTGCCTCACAGTATATATACTGTATATAAATATCATTTTAAAAGTATAAATCAATTAAAAAAAACAACTATTCATCAAGGGGGATCATCCGGCGGTTTCCTCACCCCATGTGGGGTAGAAAGTAATAAATACATTTTGGGGGTACAGACCTCCCTCATTCCCCATCCCTAATGTCTTTCCTTTAATCTCTGCTCTGTGGGATGGAAGGGGTATTGTTTGAAATTAAAAAAAATTATAAAACCATACTTACTCCACATCCTTTAGGTGACCTAGGTGGGGGGGGGGACAGAAGTATTATTTTGAGGGTCAGGGGGGAGTACAGTGAAAATGACCATTTAGGGTCAATTAAAAAATCATATTAATTCATATTAAAATGGGCACATGCAGGACGCATACTTATGTATGCTTTCTACCTTCAGTAGATAGAGGCAGAGGTCGGAGGGAAATAAAACAACAGTCTAAAGTTCCAACTTCTATAGCAGAAAAAACAAAACATGCGCTAATCTGCATGCTGTAAACAAGATAGAATAAAAAGTGTGAAGATAATTAGGAGGCTAGACTGTCCCTTTAAGAGGAATACGCCAATGCACATAAAGTGGGTTTTGTAGTACATCTATATTGCTCGCTTTAATCCATGGACACAATTATATAGGATTATGTAGTCTATCAGACTATAAAATGTAACATTTAGGGAAAGTGAAAGATCTTCTAATGTTTTTCAGTTTTTATTTATTTACAAACCTCACAAACTGAGAAAGCTGAATACATTTATTCCTATTAAAAAAAAAATACATGTTGCCATTTAACCCCTTAAGGACAATGAGCGGCCCCTAAACCCATTGAAAACAATGGCTTTGTCATTAAGGGGTTAAACAAAGGATTAACTACTAAGTCAGTCTGTCAGCAGATTTAACAAGTCGTTTCAACTTGAACTTGTACGTACGGCAAGTATAAAAATGTAACATGCAGCAGTCCATATCCGATATCCGGCTGGCGGCTGCACGTAAATGATTCAGTGGCTGCTGGCCTTAAAGTGCCAGAGCCGCTTAGCTTAGTCTGCCCTGCCCAAGGTCGATTGTACCTGCCCTAGAGAGTGCCCATTTTGGTGCAGTGCTATGGAGGCCTCTGTAGCTGCTGGCGCACCACTTAATGTCGGGTTCTAGGATGTACTAGAGCTTTGACAGCAGGTTGTTAGCAGGAGAAAGTATAAGTATGTAGACATCCACCTCCAGACCTTGAGTGGGCCAAAGGATAGCTGGTCCTATCTTATTTTGGCCACTGTCAAACACCTTATTCTATGCAGTAATGCATAAAATAACTAAATGTAGGCAGCATTTATGCCACAACAGCATTTCCCATTTGCCAAATTTTGTGCTGAAACAGACTGCCGGCATTGAGTATGTTGTATACGAAAATCTGTTTTTGCCCATGATATTAAGAGGCTACTAGGTTAACTTGCCACCTGGGCTTAATGCTGACAGCCATAGTCTGTGCTCTGCTGTTAATGCCCCATACAGCAGTGTAGCCCAGATGAGGACTTTGTGTCTAGGGTATCACTGGTCCTACTCCATTAAAATGCATCACCCTAAAAATATATCTGAGTACTGGGGGTATCCTTTTTTCACAACACAGTCAAAACAGATGATCAGAAGGTGGGTTGATGGGTGGATCTTCATCATTCAATTGCCCCCAAGGTGCCTCCTTCTCAGCCACAAAGACATCTGCCCCAATCTATAGACATCTGTCCCACCTTATAGGCATCTGTCCCAACTTACAGCCACCGAAGAAGATCAACCGTCTTCACTATAATCACCAGCCACCAATCATGTAATCCTCTTCCATTACCCCTGATGTGGTTAGTCCTGTACTAGTCTGGTCGGCTAGTAAAAGTTTCCTGGCATGTGCAGCTTGCCATGGCTATGTAGTGTGTGCAGGTTAGGAGTGAGTGGGAGGAGGATGCAGCATGTGGTGTGTGATGGGAGTGACAGTCAGTTAGTGTCTGCATTGCACTAGGGAGGAGGAGGAGGGAAGGAAGGGAGAACAGAGGAGAGGAGAGGAGAGGAGAGGAGAGGAGGAGGAGGAGGAGGAGGAGGTGGTATTTTGCAGGCTGGCAGATGCTGGCTCGTATTGTTGATCCGCTGTTGAGATCTGTAGCTACGTTCGACTGGGTTTTGCATGGCATCAGGTTGAAGCATCATAATGTGGCAGAGTAACCACCAGGTCCGTTCAGTCTGCTGGAACTTGGGACTTCACACGTAGAGACCGAGGATCCCCTCCAGACATCTCCTAAGTCAATTAAACACTGGAAGCAGCTGGACGGCCAGGAGAGGTAAATAGAGGTGGGCGCTTATTGTTCTTATCATCCACTATAGACATGCGTGTGTGGCCAGTGACTGGCAAACAGGGGCTATTTATTTCCGTGGCTGTCTATGAGAAAGCTGTTATTATGCGTGTAGCCACGCCTTATGTGGGCTTCTGCTGTGACACAGTCTGTACAGATCTGCGAGTCCCAGTAGGGCTGGTGGGAGGAGGCTGTCCTGAGGGATGACCCTTTACTCTGCACTGTGCTTATGCCTGAGTGTGACTGTCACAATTCATAACACTTTCTGTGTTGTGTTTTTTTTTTATTTATATAGCTCCAACAATTTACGCAGCGCACCTTACAATACATATATGCAAAGGGTATAGACAAACCGATACATCGGTTAAAAAGGCTCTGCTTATTAAGCGGTCAATTTAAATAGCACCCGCATAGTCCATAGCGCTCTCTTTGAGTCTGCGGCATTGGCTTCTTAAAGCCCCCGTTTTGCCTTTTTTTATTGCGACCTCCCAGCCCAAAGCATCCCATAGAGGTTTGGATAGGCTGCGTAGACTGATAGAAATGTTTGCTCGGTTGTTTATTAATCCGCCTGTAGAGAGCAGGCTGCCAGATTGTGCGTACACAAGCCAAGCACGATTATACGCCTGGGGTAAGGGAAAGGGCACATACGTGTGCCTTCGGTGTCGTAGTATATATAATTATAATAGTGTTAGAATAATTAGTTGTTTGATTTTAAAGTTTTGCTCCAAAATATTACAGTAACAAAGTTGTTGAAGATTATATTTTTTACCCAGTTTACGTGGAGTTGGAAGGGTAACAAAATAACTATTTTTCAATAATCATTAAATTCAATAATAAAGTAATAAATAATAAACTTACTTTATCTGCATACCTGGAGGCCGCCGTTGCCAGTCTTTTGATCTTTTGGGCAACTTTGCCTGCTCAGACACCACACTTAGCTGATTCTTTATGGCAATGCTAATGCAGTCCTGTTTCTTCGATGAAGGCTTTTTCTTCCATAGATTTTCATTAGTCACTGTCAGTGGGCGATAAAGACTGAGCCGCTCTGTTGCGTACCAGAAGACAGTGGATAAGGAGCCAGGACTAAGATAACAGAGCTGGAACGCATACAAATGGTTAATATATTCAGCTGTCTAAAAAACATGAAATTAGGCAAAACCTAAAACTGTTAAAAAAAGGGAAACAGACCAATATTTGTGAAAAGTCACAAAAAGAGTTCACTTTAATGTCATAAAACAACCACTGCTCCAAGCTCCAATTGTATACCATAGCAATGTTATGTATTGATTTCTATAGTGCCATCATATTCCGCAGCAATGTACAATGGGTAGGCAGGACATAGCAAGTGGTGCATCACATAACATCATGGATTTACTGAAACAAAAGTTGAGGAGGGCCCTGATTAAACGACACTTTATCTCTATATGTCCATAACTATATTTATATTAATGCAACAATTCGAATGGCACATGTTTTAAGCTTGGGGTTTTGATAGGAGGTGGAACTATACCCCTGGTGGTGGGATTGTTCAAAGTACGATCCTGTCTATAACGTTGTCTATAATATACATAGGCTATGGTTTGCGCCGTGCAAATACTGGTGCTATCATAATGGCATTAGAAATACACTGTGCTACACAGTATATAAAAAACAAAAGTTTACACCTTTTGACCAAAAATCATAAATTTCAAAGATTTGTTTAGTTATACTTTGACGCATTTAATGACAGCTGCATTTAGAATCAACGTGTGCTTGGTATTTCACACAATCTTGATCTGGCCCGGACTGACCATTATCTTTGGCCAAGTAGGTAGCCTTTTATGTAATTCCAAAAATTCCTATTTTCTTGATTATGCGCCCATGACTGCTCTTTACAAAACAGTTGAATTGTGTGAAAACCAGAAAACAATACGGTGTCATCTGTGGGTCAGACATTTTTCTCATATTAGTCAACAGAGTTGTTCCTTGCAGAAAATATCATTCACTTTATAAAGCTTTTTTTAGAAGCAGATGAGAAAATCTCTGAAGATAAAGTCATGGATACACACATATAAAACAATTCCATTCATGGAAATTGTCGGTCACACGCGGCAGGGCCATGCGATTTGAAAAAAAAATAATTACTGGCAAGTGTAATGTAATTAGGCTTGTCATTTTATTTAACACTAATATGAATACATGCGTATATATATATATAATATATATATATATATATATTATATATGTAAAATATATTTGTGGGAGGGATCTTCAGCATCCTGTCCTTCAGGGCGTTACGTTTGTGTTGCTGAGGGCGTTACGTTTGTGGGCGGTTGGTTACCGCAGGCCTTAGACATTGCAGGACGTTGATTCTCTCTCTCTCCCAGGGGCGCCTCGTTACATTTCCAGGGAGTCCTATCGCTGCACATCCGTATACCTTACCGCTCCTTGCTCAGTCATTGCTTTGAGGCAGTTCTGCTAGTTTCCATGTGCTGGGGGAGAGGGGGGGAGACAGAGAGGGGAAGCTCATTTCACAGAGCAGCTTCACTGAGCTACTCGTTTGCTTCACGTGCTGGGGGGGCTATCCATTTGGTAAAAGTTAGCTTCACGTGCGGGAGAAAAAGGGGGTTTTGTTTGGTCGAGCTACTCATTTGAGGGAAGGGGCATTGATGTGGTAGGCCTCTGCCCCTAAAATAGCCTGCTTGTGCCACCGCTGCTCCTTTAGCAGGATGCCTGTGCCACCTCTGCCTCCCTAAACAGCCTACCTGTCCCATTCATTCATTCATTCACCCATTCATTCACCAACATCTCAGTAAAGTAAACGGTAGGAATACTTACTCCCCGGTAAAAGTAAGAATAGAACTTTCCTAAATAAAGTTGAACAATTAAAATTTGCAATGTTATGGAGTTGTAGCACTCAATACATTTCCCATTCAAGACTTATTTACATATTATCAGAGTTGCTGTATTTGTGAATATTTGCATTTTCTTTCAATGTAACAAGCTGTCAAAATGTAAAGTATGCTTGTTATGATTTAACTCCATAATGGGTCTCCTACACGCTCCACAAGGTTATGTCTGGAGGTCCTCCTTCCGCAGCACAGGCCCGCTACCTTGTTCAGTAAATTGACTGCGCAGGCTGTGCTCCAGGGCGCGATCGCATGGCACCAGGGGGGCACGCACACGTGACATTAAACCTCTGGCTGACTCCATGTGAACTAAAATTACCTCATTTTGCTCTAGACTGCCTAAATTAACCCAGGACCTTCAGTATTACTTTGGCAATTTATTCAATTTGACTCAGCTTGTCCTGACCCTGCTTGCTGTTCTTCTAGTTCCTACAGGACTATGTTTTTGACCTCTTCTATTCTTCACCGATTTGGCCTTGGTTTCCTGTTTTCCTGCTGCTTCAAGTACTTATGCCTCAGGCCTGCCTACCTGTCTTGCTGAAGGAAGTCCTTGTTACATATTAGTTCCAGAATACAAATAGGATGCAATATATGCACAAGTTCTGGCCGAATAATTTGTATGTCGACTTCATAAGATACTTCTTAGATCAATATATATATATATATATATATATGGCAAGACATCTAGGCCATAAATTGCTATGGAAATATTATATGGATTTTTTTAAAGAATCAAATTATGAATACAAACTTATTCATCACAGCCCAAACTGAGCTCTAGAGAGAGTACTTGGACCGGATGCAGATGTCCTTTAATTCAGATGCAGATTCTAGAAGAGGTTACATACCTTTTAAATGTTGCAACCAGAGACAAGGTAAATAGCAGAGTAGTTACTATACTGAATTGGGTACAGAAACAGATCAAACCTAGACTTAGAACAGAATTAGAACAGAATTATGCCTGTTTATGTCATGATGTCCATGTAAAAGTACTGTGAGTACTGTGGTCTATTGGGCCAATGATTATAGATTATAGATGGATTATGCAGACAATAAAATACGCCATAAGAAAGCAGACAGAAAGTGTGAATAGCCCTGGTCTTCATATCCAACAATCTAAAAGGTTCAAGGAGAAGCATTGTGTTTGTAGAAAAGTTTTATGTTAGACGTTTTCCATGTAGGATGAGGAAAATAACCAATATTAGTTACTTTACATTTCTAGTTTTAGCTAAAATTAAGATGAGCTCAAATGCAACTCTGATGGAGCCCCGTGTTAACTGACTGAGAACTTAATCCGTCATTAGATGTGAGGAAGTTTTAATTTACTTAGAGGGTGGTAGGAAATCATCCCAGGAGAAGTGTTATAGGCACCAATTGCTTGCCCCCCCCCTGCTCCTTAGCAGCATAGATGGATGGACCAGGCTTGCTTGCTTTCTGGTCAGCCAAGCATGTGCCACTTGCCCAACTACACTTCTGGAGGCAAGCAGGGCTGGTGCAACCTATAGGCAAGGTAGGCGCTGGCCTAGGGAGCAGATCTACGTGTGGGAGCCTCCTCTGTGGCAGACTGAATGGCCTGCTCCTCCAATGGCGGGCAGTCCAGTCCGCCTCTGGAGAGAACTGCTTCTATAGCTTCTTCTTTTTTTCTATAGAACTGCTCATGGCATTTACTATGCATATTCACTAAACCAGTAGCAGCAAAATACATAAAGTTTATGTGGCAAGATTTGGACGTTATTCTTGAACTGTCTTGTTAGATCCTGGTTTAGTGAATAGTCTTTTGTGTGGCAGTGACTATGAAGCTGAACTTCAGGGACAGTTATACAACTGAGTTGGAGGTGAGTTTTTTTCTGATTATTGCTGCTTATAAAAATGTTCTGTGAACTTGTCATGGAACTTCTCAGCAGGTTCCAGGGTGAAGGTTGTGCCAGCTTGGCTAGAATTGAATTCATCTCACATTGAATGATGTATTATTGCCAATCTCTCTCTTCATTATTTTCAGAAATTAGTAATCCTATTAAAGACATAATGAACCAGAAGATTAAAATCTGTACAACAAATATAAAATTAATTAAACCTCATTCATTGCACTGCTCATTGGGTTTAGGACCATCACTGATCTTATCAGTTTGTAAAACAGGACAATAATAGTTGTGGAAAATATCAATGCTATCTTGACCTATATAAGAGATGGAACACAACCTGCTGTGTTGAAAAACCCACACCATCCATTACAGAAATTATTCATGAACAGAGAGTCAAGTAATTATTACCTGAAAAAAAGAACATTTTATCTGCTGTGTTAAAGAAAACAAAATACAATCAAGGTCTCAGGAGGAATTGCACAGCTCATAAAAATGTGTTCCCTGATTTTGTAGTTATCCTTTAGATAGGTATATGAAAAGTCTCTCACTTTCCCTTTCCCTCCTGCTTTCTCTCTTTTTCCACTTTTCCATCCCCTCTTCCTCTCTATCTCTCCTTCTTCTTACCTTCTCTCATCTGTTCTTCCTCTCTGTCTCTCTCTTTTACTTTTTTTTTAAATCTTTTCTCTCTCTGTCTCTAATGTTATTATGACAGGCAATGTGAAGGCCTGATTATGGTTTTCCCAAAGGGAAAGATGGCGGTAGAGTTTGAAAGAGAATTGCAGTTACATATCCCTAACTTAACTTTACATTATGAAGGGCCAATGCAAGTGAGCGTCTGCTCCAAGAATAGTTGCTTGGTCCTGTATAATGCACAATGAAATCAGCAAGATTTCTTCAAAGTCTCCTCGCCCATTGAAATATGCATTACACGGGGCATGCTTAATCCTTCTTGTTTGGAGAAACATGTTGGACTTTCTAACGAATAGTGAAGCGAGAGAGTTAAAAATGACAATTCTGCTAACTCTCCTGCTATAGTGAATAGTGCATTGTTATTTCTATGGGAAATACTAGGCTAATTACCTCATGTTAAATTCTCTCCATTGTTTCTGAAGCTGCTGTCAAAAGGGGACACATGGTTTTGGCTAAAAAATATTGTTCTGTGTACATAGACTCCCTTAATCTCTCTTCAAATTCACGTCCACAAGAGCAGAGAAATCTCTTATATTCACCAACTTCCTGAATTTAGCTAACATACATGTGAATGGCTGCTGCTACTCCCTTTGGGCTCAATGGGTGGTACAGCAAATGTGCAGGAAGTGAACTTTAGCATGCAGGACATGCAGGAGAAGTAGTTAACAAGTCTCATTTTCTTTCTCCAACAGCAAAAAAGCATATGCATGCATATTGATACAGTAAAATGCATTGGAGACAATGCTTAATTCATTCTCGTATACATTGTAAGTTAATATTTGTGACTTTGTAATCAGAGTGACTGCCACTATTTTCACATACATTTATAGATATAATGAAGCAAACCACACATTAAGGTTTACTGTCCACATCCTATGGTGTGGTGGTCTCACTGATTAATGTGAAGAAAGCTGTCCTGCCTACTCAATTAATCTTTATTTGTAGACCCTGGCAAAAGAACAGTCTTTGTCCCTTGTTTCCCTTGGAGTGTTTGGTGGAAACCACTAATGTGTCACTTTATAATTTGTTATCTGTTAGATTTGTTATCACAATATAATGTTTCCATTGTTTCGCTGAAGGATTTCACAAAGCCTTTCCTGTAACAGTTATATCACATTATTATACCCCAAACAGAGTTCTGTAGTAAGACTAACCTCACAAAATGGATTGTGGGAGGATGTCAAAAGAAAATGGCAGGCCAAACTGCGTATTCATTCAACACAGAGTGGTAGGTAAGCTGTGGACAACTTATTGTTTTGTAAATAAACCCACACGTGGATGGACTTTATCATTAGCACTCCAGCCCCGGTAGAAGCAAACAACCAGTAGGATAAAAAAAAACATATTGAAAAATATGAGTGTAATATAAGATTGTAAATATTAGAGTAGAAGACGTAGTAAAACCACAAGACCTTTTGAGACGCCAGATGCATTTCTCCTTATGGCCTATCTCAGTCTTGCGGTATATTTACATTTACTACTATAATCTGATACATGCTCTTCATGATTATACCAGGGACATTCTGGATTAGAGATCAGAAGCAATTAGCTCTCCCTGGAAGGAGCTAGAAAACCCTGGGACAGGACATGGAATAATACTTAATTACTAATACTTAATTACTCACTTTGTAAACACTTACAATGCTAGAAATGCTACCTTTTCCTTACCACATGACATGTCTATAGCTGCACTGGCAAAGCTTTTATCTACTTTGCTTCTAGATCTTTTATTTAACATTTTATATTAGCGCAAGGCAACAATAAAACTATTATGTCCTGCTTAGCGAAAACCGGTGGTTTTCTAGTACCTGAATGGGACTTGTGCTATCTGGATTTCCCCTGCACAGTGGAGTCTTTTCATTAATTTTCATTTTTGCATAAACAAAACAAAACAGTGTAGTGCAATCACATCACACACACAGAACAGTACAAAGTATGTTTTATAGGCAGTCCATTTATAATATAGGCTTCCGGTAAAGGTGAATCAAGTATTGAATGTAACTCATTCAGCTGTTTGGTAAAGGGGATGTGTTTTGTGTTGTCTGTGCAAACACTGGGCTATTTTGGTATTACTTAACCTTGTGTAAGGTTCGGGTGTATCTACATAATAACCAACAAAAATACAAGCAGTCTACTTGTAGTTTGCCAACCAGTGGTGGATTTTTTATTAAAGGAACCATAGTGTGCATGCATCTTTTCTGTGAGTCACTAAACTTACTTAGTTCCTCCACTATTTTATATTTAATGAAGGAACCTTAATGCTTACCCTGGGACAAATAGTTTATCAGATGGCTCCCACAGGTTTATACTGGTACGTTGTTTATTATATTATGTAAACACATTAATTTTTATATCATGGAATAATTAATCAATTTTTGTTTATGAAATTTTATTTTTTAAATAATTTAAATCCCTATTACCATTCCTGTGCTCTTTATAGTGTTTATGTCAGGAACGTTACAGCCTGTCCACCTTTTCCGAGGGTGGAAAAATTTCCTGTTGGTGAGCGGTGAATGCATGGGAGAACTAATGTCAATGCCCCTTTACTTTACTAGTGATACACAGCCCCCAGGTTACTAAGTAATATATTACTATAAAATATAATATCAATAAAATCATTTTGAAACACTACCATTATTTGTTTTTAACTCAATCAGCAGCATTTCATTGATTAAACACACTATTGGTCCTGTCCTCCAATTAAGACATTCAAAAACTTCTTTAAAGTGGACCTATCATCCAAAAAAATGTAGATGACAGGGTACACTAAAGGTAAGTATTATACGCTGTCTTTACCAGGAACTACTTCACACTACTTGCTACAGAACCGGGCACACATATGGAAGTGGGGCAAAACACAGGGAAGAAACAAGATTGCAAACCAATGTCAGGAGAATGGACATAGGAGGGTTGCTTAAGTGAAACATACAGGAGAAGTGGAAAGTGGACATGGTGTGGTGCTAGTGGAAGAGACCGTGGTAATTCTGAATACTTTGCATTGGTATTTAGATAACTTAAAAAATCTTATGCATTAAGTATGGCGGGCTAAAGCAGAACCATTTTTTACCAATAGAAACAAATAGTTTAGCTTAGGATTTTCCCCCCAAACCTCATACTTGAACTCTTACTATTTAAACCAATACCAATGTCAAAAAAGAAGACATTCATATTAGTTAGTGATGCATTTATTCATTCAGGAATGGAATCTATAAAACAACGTTAAATTAATTGGAAGGTTCTGCAAAAAAGGTGCATAAAATACTTTTTTGCTAGTACGAAGAATGGACAATTCATAATAGTTTACTTAGTGGTCCCTAACCAAAGACAGTATCATAAAATCTTAATCAACATATCAATGTAATCCTACCCACAAAGATAGAAGAAGATATAAAATATGTGGCATTTTTTAGCACAAGAGAACAGACAACCCTAGACAAGCTATTACGTTCTGCTAGGCTTCACCAGTGTGGTGTATTGAGAGTCTATCTAGACACATCAACCAAGGATTACATTTCAGACACCCTAAAGACACAAGCTCAAAATGAAACAAACTTGTCCTGTAGTCTGTTCCCACTAGGAAGGATCTTGGATGAATTTGTGCTATCAGAAAATAACCCCATTCCTACACAGCAGAGCTTACTTTAGACACATTTGCGTGTTCGTATAGCCCTTAGGGCTCTCCCTTTGAGATAAGAATAAGCCAAAAATGGCTAGATAACTGTCAATTACACCTCACAGTTGATGCCCAGGAGAGGTTGAAATACTTTTAGGGATAAATACTTGATAAGGCAAAATATGTCAGGAAGTTGGACATGATGATGTACTGTGGATTGGATGACCAAGCTGGGAACACAAGAGAGTGTTTAGTTATGTTATTCTGTATTTTAATCAATGGCATGAATCAATCAGTCAATATATAAATACTGTTGGTGTTTATGTGCAATGGACACCATATGTTTTTTCAACTACTCCCATTGTGGGTGGCATCAATATGGTATGCCAAGTGAGATTCTGTCTCTGTAATGTTCCAGGCAATGACAATAAGACAGTAAGGTTCCCAGTTTAGCTTTGTCTGCATTAAAAAGGTCCAATTCTTCTTCTTTTTATAATTATTATTATTATTGTTATTCTGTATGTTACATTTTTTTTATTCTGCATTGAGTTGAATCCACCTGCCTTGTTCCCAAACCGTAATAAAAGCAAAGCTGCATTGTCTCAGACATTATATAATAATTATTCCTATTGTATGGTAGTATTTGACCTAGTGGCGTGGTTATGTTTTCTTACTGGCACACCACTTGTGCCATGTGACACAGCCTCTGTTATTAAAGTTTATTGCCTCATCTGGGAAGGGTATAGAGTGTTTGACTGATACAGAGATACAGTGTGTGAGTGATTGTTTCAGAGGTAAGCTCTACAGTCTGTGCCACATAAACCTACATCTTTGTACTGCAGGAGGAGCATCAATGGACATGAGGCAGTGACCAGGAAAGCAAGACTCTAAACTGAATTGATCTGACTACGCAATTTTCATAATGGACAACAAAGAAGAAAAGAAGGAACGGAGACAGGGTTATTTTGCAAGGTCAGTGATTCCTTTGTCAAACAAAGTTCTCTTAATAAATTATACACAGGGCTGCCTTTTGCAGGACTTGTCTTGGCACTGGTCCTAAAACCACTGATTAGTTTCCATTAACTTGAGTGGACGCCTAGAGACTTTGTAGCTGTATTTAAAATGATTGAAATTTCACTCAGAATTCTCCTGGTGTTAAATTATTTAAAACGTAAAAAATGGTGTATTTTTTAGTTATGTCATGTTGTAGATGATGGTTTTGGGAGATCGATTTTCTTCTTTAGGTAGCGTTACTAAAACAGTCAATGATTTAATTGGAGAGTAATATACTGTAATGAGAAAAATATATGTTATGTAAAATTGAAAATTAATAGACATTTATATAATAGTAGACATTTAAATAATAAATAAAACTTCATTAATATTTATAACAAAATGCCATTACTAACAAAGCAGGAGAAGGCCAAGGGTGTGTAAAAGGATGCCACATTGGTCTACTGTGACATACTGTATATACATACTATTATATTGATATATAAATATACTATTTGTGGGGCACTATATAAAAACTGGAGTTTACGAAGAATGCTTCTCTTGCCAAGCATCAGTAACCCTGTTGAAATAAGACCATCTGTTTCTTAAAGTGATAATTTAGCCATCTGGAATAATAAAAAAATTTGAGAAAACCTGTATTCACTATTACTTTATTACAAGGCGCATTGTTTTTATGTAACACACATATTTAGGGAAAAATGAGTGCATTGTGTTAAAAAGCCACAGTATTATTGAGTACCTACTGATGGTTAGCTGAAACTATTGTAGCAGATCTGTCACCTTTCCTAAATACTACATTTTACAGTTATACATGCTAGAGTTCCACAATATGATGTTATCAAAAATAACATTAGTATTATATATTTATTAGAGGCCCACCATGTGTATGTATATACCATGAGAACTTTCTTTGTACAAGATCTACATAAATATCAATCCCCACAACAGATCTAAAGAATGTAAGTGAAAGGGAGTTATAGATAGTGAAAAAGGGGAGAGCTACTGAAACATGGAGAGTAGGGAGAGAGAGAATAGGGGGTAGTGAAAATGTGGAGAGGTAGTAAGAATGGGGTAATATTCAGAAATAAGATAGGTGGGAAGATAGGGGAGAAATAATAAGAAAAAAGTAGAGAGATAATAATAACAAGCAAAAATAGTGAGAAAGGGGATTGATAAAGAGGAGAGATAGAGAAAGAAGGGGGTAGAGAAAGAAGAGAGTTATTGAGGGATGACAAGAAAGGAAAGAGAAGGGGAGAGATAATGAGAAATGGAAGAAATGGCATAAAAAGAGGAAATATAATGAGAAAGGGGAGAGATAAAGATAAATGGAAGAGATGGCATAAAAAGAGGAGAGATAATGGGAAAGGGGGATCAAAGGAAAAGGGAGTGATAAAAAGAGGAAAGTTTGAGAGATAAAAGGGGAAGATAAAGTGAAAGTGGAGAGAAATGGAAAAAGGTGTAAAAAGAATGGGGGAGAGAAGGGAGATAAAGGAAGAGAGGAAGAGAAAGGGGGCAATAAGCAGGAAGAGTGATAAAAGATAGGGGTGAGCTAAAGAGAATTGGGAAAGAGAAGTGGTAAAGAGAAAGGACATTTGACAAAAGTTCAGTGCATAGACCGAAACGCTGATGGTTTTGGGGAAAAACTATTAATATTTAATAGTGAAGACCAATGATTGTGTGATTTTATATAGCGCTTTATAATTGCCTCCTCTACTTTTTTCCCTGTCCCCAATGTGCCCTCTAAATATGATTGCTTGAGATGCCACCGGATGAGAAGAAAATTGAATAGATGAGTAAATGCTCCGAAAATGATTTCATTCAAGACAGACAAAGAAAAACCACACAATATAGTTGTTTTTTCTACATTAATTTGTGACAGGGACTCCTGTTGCAGACCTTTGAGATGCCTTAAGACAGCAAGCTGTAACATACATACACATACTAACATACACACACAGAGTAATACACAGTAATATACTTACACACACATACTAACATACCTTCACACATGCTAGCTCACAGTCATACTAACATACACACATTAACATACTTAAACACAGTAACATACACAGACACTAACATACTCACACACGCACTGTACCATACTTACATGTACATACACACTTGCATACACACCCACATACTAACAAAACACACACATACACACTGGCCTATGAAAGCTGTAGGTTAGTTGAGAGCTACAAGAGAATGAAACACTGATAGTGTGAGTCTGAGTCTGACCTCTATAACATAGTGTGAGTGCCCCCTTAAAGGACTCTTTCACTTACTCTGCTCAATGTAAAATTTAGCATTTAGCTCCATTCACTGATAGGTTTCTACTGTAGAGAATGAAAACAGATCTTAATAGTATCCTTGTTTTTGGGTTGAACCATTAAAAAGAATACAGGGCTCCTGGTGTGAAAATTGCCCCAGGGCCCCTCAACTTTACCAAGCAACATGTCCCACAGTGCCACCTTTGCCCCAAACAGCTTATCAGTACCATTCTAACCACCAAACTGCCTGTTTATACCATCTTTTCCCATGGCTTGTCAGTGCCCTCAAACAGCTTGTCTGAGCCATCATTTCCCCCCAAACAACTTGTCTGTGCCTTCTTCGCCCCCCTTCCAACATACACTTTGGCACACTTACTCATACTCACTAACACACACTCCATCCCACCCCACTTACACATCAATGCTCACACACACAATTACACATCCGTGCTCTCTCGCACACAATTATACATTAATTCTCACATACAGTTCTGCATGCATATTCATGATCAGATACATATCTACAAACATACCCCTTCCCTCCCGACCCGGCTTACCTCTCACCTCTCCACTTTCTTATGAGGTAACGTGACCCTAAAACGTTCCTGTCTCCCTGCGCCATTCCAAAATAGTTTAGAAAGGGCCAATCTGACCTAGACAGGAAGGAAGGGGCTTTTCTAAACAATTTAGGAGGAGACAGAAACAAGTGATCACAGGGGTCACTCTGGCCCTCCTAGAGGCATGGGCCTCCTCGTAGTTGTGAGCGTTGCAAGTTACGTAAACTTGGTAAGTTTACTGTCGCTGACATCCCTGCTAAAGAAGAATACATATTAAAGTACTCTGTGACTACTTTAATATACATTCTTCAGAAACAATTACTTGGGGTAGAAACTGCAGCCCTGCAGCTGCTGTTTCTTTTCTTGGTCTGACAATTCTTGTCACTGATTGGCTGCTTGAAGCAACCAATCAGTACCAGGAAAACACTTCCATTGAAATCAGTCTGAACAGATCACAGCCTGGGGAATTCTCAAGCCAGAATGTAGTTGGCTGAACACATCTCATGCACAGAAAATATCGTAAAAGGGGCAAATGCATACGATGGCCAGAGTGTCCCTTTCATGTTTTTAGCTAACGGAACAGCAAATTCAAGTTACATTACAGTTTATCACAATAAGGAAAGTAACAAATTGTTTTGAGGATCAATATATATATAGCAAAGTTATTTCGAAATGTACTGGAAATCTTATAATGACTAGATAATTAGTGTTTACAAGAGCTTAAGCATATACACCAGATGTTTTAAAAAACATGAAAAGAATTGTTGAGAAAGACTAGAATTTTTCTTTTATTTTTCTGATTGCTCTTGGTAACACATATATTTTTAATCTTTAAGAACATTTAAAGGGACATTCTTTTCCCCATTTATTGAAATCATTAACACATATTAGATTCCACTGTGCACCGACACCAGTGCAGTTTACTTCATGCAAATCAGTGCATGCGCTCTTATTAGAAGTAGAAAATAAGAAAGCAGGCAGTGTACTTAAATGCTCGTCAATGTAACTGGACTTATTTGGTATAAAATGAAAGAGACTCTCCTGCCATCGTATGCACTATGCATATGCTAGCTAAGTGGTCCCTTTAAATGTTCATGGTGTCGCCCTTGCAAATGCATGGGTGGATTCTTCAGAATCCTCAATTTATATTTGCCTCCCCCCAGCTATTTGCTGTGCAGGAGAAGTGTTCAGCCAAGTGGTCTATATGTATTGATCCTCAAAACAACACATTTATAGAAAGTATTCCCATTGATTTTAATGGTACCACTTCAAGCGGCCTTTCAGTGACGTGAAATGTCAGGAGGAGGTGTTGCTCTTTGGTTATTCCTGAGACACTGGAATTCCCATTAAAGGCTGGCTGGACATTTTACTAGGTAGAGCATTTACCAGAAACATTATACATTTTGATCAAAAGCTATAGAAACATGTGCATTCTCCCTTTATGTATTTCTTGCTGTGACACAATGTATATAAGCGCATGTTACTTGATGTCTTTTTAAACCCCCCAACCTATCTGATTAATATTTTAATAAAGTATATATTGCTTACCCAATAAACATTGAATGTGATCAATCACATTATTAATGTTTGTGTAATCACTACTAAGTTGCATTTCAAGGTGTACGGTGCATAGCAAAACAATCATTACCTGAGTCAGAGACAACATGAGTACTCATTGACCTTGTGTAGAACAAGGCTTCTCAACAGTTGTTCCACCCTTATACCCGATTATCAGATTTCTGCAATTAATTGCCCCCCCAAAAAACATTGATTTATTATGTAGCCCTTACCAAAGTTACCAACTTTTCACCACATGAAGAACATTGCTCTGAGGTAGCTGCATTTTTAATATATTTTTCCAATGGCTCAGACATATGGCATATGACACATTTCTAAGCTCCATTCTTTTTATGTACACCAGCTATAGGCTTAGCAAGAGGAGTAGAACATGCTTGTGAATATAATGTGTTAAGATTTGAGACACTGAATCAAGCCCTGTTTGTGTTACAACGTTTAGCTTGAAAGTAACTAGCTCAGGATATCCTGTGTTTATGATTTCCGCTGCTGTTTCCTTAACTGTGTTAAATCTGAACCATCGTAGATACTCTCTATTAAATATATTCACCATGATGCCTTGTGACTTATGATTAGGATGCTTTCAATTCCATTTTGACATGATCAAGTGATGGCAAAAAGCATGGCAATTCCCACAGCCCACCTAGCACTCAAGGTACATCAGCTATCTGGGATTTAGGGGTTACCTACCTGGTTGGTAGTTGTGCCATGAAGATAAAGTTTCTATTACTGCTTTTTTCTACAACAAATATTAACATTTGGTTTATGAACTCAGCAATGGTTTTAATTGCACAAAACGGTTATTTTTCAATATACCTTGACCTTTAGTCACAAAGAATATCATGGATTGGAATTGATTTCCAGTACTTTGCTTATAGGCCTAGTAACCTTCAGGTCCTTCAGGCACAAGTCACCCAATGTTTCTCCACTATGTGCAGTCATATTTTCCTACCTTTGGCAACCATGAGTGTCTCCAGCAGTGATTGTCTATTATGTAAACACTGTGCTGTGTGCAGTAAATATGGCCTCATTAATGGGCTTTATTGTGGGCTAATCTCAACAATAGGGTTTATCACAAAGTTAACTCCTGAAAGGTCCTAAAAGTGAAAAACAAGTAACTTAAGCTGTGTTATTGTATTGTGTTTCTCCTCAAACTGGTCTATAGTTAACAAATTCTCAATTGCGAGGTATAATAATTGCTCATCTATAATATGCAAATCCAGTAGGTAATACACCGTTCAGTCATTTCATTATGACCACCTGCTTATATTGTGTAGGTCCTCTTTTTGCCACAAAAAACAGCCCTGACCCGGCGAGGAATGGACTCCTCTAGACCTCTGAAGGTGGGCTGTGGTATCTGGCACCAAGACGTTAGCAGCAGATCCTTTAAGTCCTGTAAATTGCGAGCTGGGGCCTCCATAGATCGGACATTTTTTCCAGCACATCCCACAGATGCTCGATTGAGATCTGGGGAATTTGGAGGCCATGTCAACACTTTGAACTCGTTGTTGCCTTTCAGCAGTGGACAGGGGTAAGCATGGGTACTCTGACTGGTCTGTGGCTACGCTGCCCCATATGCGTGACCACTGCAGACCCCAAGAGCTGCAGTTTTGAACGTGCTTTGACCCAGGTGTCTAGCCATCACAATTTGGCCCTTCTCGCTCAGATCCTTACTCTTGCCATTTTTCCTGCTTCTAACTCATCAACTTTGGGAATGGAATGTTCACTTGCTGTCTAATATATCAAACCCACTGACAGGTGCCATGATAATATTATCAGTGATATTCACTTCACCTGTCAGTTTTCTTAATGTTATGGCTGATCTGTATATATCCAGTTGTGGTATGTGATGGTGAAATTGATTGTATAGACACTGCATATATAAATACACATATGGATTCTTTAAAGTACACAAATCCTAATGAAAGAATCCCGCTAGTCATTATATCCAGAGCTCTTAACCAACCAGACTCACGTGATCCCCAATGCACTTCTCGGCACGAAACCTAGGTTAACCCTGACGAGACTATCGACAGGGCAACCTGTACATACTAATATCATACTAATACAGCTTTCCATACAAATACAATGCAAAGGAAGAGTTTGGGTGGATCTCCCATGTAAGAAGTTTAAAAGGTAAACTGGAGCGTAACAACCATGGTTGCAGAGGTTGCATCTGAGACCAGGCCTTCCATTCCAGGGGTGCAACCAATTGTCCCACTTGTCGCCCCTTTAAAGCACAAGGTGCGGGTAATACCCATAGCTAGCAACACAGAGAGTGCATTCTGTGTTTGACTGATCCAGTGTTGAGGAAGGGACGTGGGGCGAAGTGCAAAGGCACAGCCATTGGGCGGAGTGGTGCTTGCACGCCGGCCCCTTTCATTAGGCGGCAGAGGAGGCAGCTTTCAATTATATGGTATCCCGGTGGGCCAGTCCGGACCTGACAGTTGGCAGCCCCAGTTGCCGCTCATTTGCACCCCGCGTGCCTTGAGTGTCCTAGGTGATGGAATACAGCAGCTTGTGCCGGCTGCTGCATTCCGTGCGCTAGGCCCCCCTGACTGGCAGAACTCCAGTCCCCTGCGACCCTGGATGTTCCGCCACTGGTAACACATAAATATTGGTTACATTAATCTATCAGGTGCCGATGCTCAACTGTGTCATCCAGTATTTGTTAAAGTGATTTTAAGCAACACACCCCATTGAGCTGCTTCCCTTTAAAAAGCATTCTGATGGAGACATTTGAAACAATGGAAAGCAGAATGACCAAAGTGGTATTTGTAGTTGTATATAAAAAATATGACTTTAAGAAGTTGTCAATGCACTGAATTCTTGTTGATTTCAGAGACCGCTGCCTAAAACATAATATAATAAAGCCTAATTGGAAGCAGGAAGATGAATTAAGGATTATGCTTTAATTTAATTTGTTAATTAGGTTAGTTGTTTTTGGAGCACAGTGTTTCAAAATAATTTTGCTTTTCCTCTAGTACAAAATATTGTTAAGTCAGTGGTCTGGTAGCGAGCCATATTAGCCTGGATACTAAATGCTGCAGTTATAAAGGATAAGCACTCAACTAATTTTCATAAATCATCATGTATTTTTTGTGATCACCTAAATAGGGGACCAGAGATTATCCCCACATATGGAATATATGGTTGCCTCCTAGGTGTACATATGAGGGTTTAAATACACAAGGCCTTAGTTGTGTACACTGTGGTTGAAGTCATTGCTCACTAGGCATACACTTTGTTATCCATACATCATTGCCATCAATGAAGGCAATTATCTTCTGACTCTAATTGGGCGAAAGGGTAGTAGCATGGCCAGACTGGGGAAGAAAAGTGGCCTTCGCACTTGAAGGCCAGCAGCCACCAAATAATGTGGTTGCTTCTGGCAAGATACGCATACCAACACACTACGCCCTTACATTCTCCAAGTGTGCGGCCAAACATATATTGCAGTGGCTGTACACTGAAAGATCCTATCAACCACTGGAGTGGAAGGAATGGTGCGTGTGCAGGCCTTTGGCCACCAGGCATCAGCCCAGTTCGGCGGATGCCCAGTCCGAACCTGGATAATAGATACATGCATTTTGCTTGTTAACGGCTATGTGGACACACTAACTGAACACTCATAGATTCAGATACGGCAAATACTTGTTAACTCCTAAAAGGCTAACAGCTGACTCCATACTATGACTTCCTATGCTTCCCAGAAGCATATCTGTAAATAGTAACCATTTAACTGCCCATCATGCAGGTTCTATGTAGTGAACCAACTAGGACTATTCTCTGTCCTCATGGTAACTATGACCTGTCATTATTTAATGGCACTTAGTCGTGTAACATGCATTCAAACATTATGTATACATTATAAAGGAATGGTGCGGGTTCTTGTTGCATTCCAATATTCCAATAAGCGCATTTTCGCTCACCCAGACTGCCTTCTGTGCGACCCCAGAATGCTGTACATGTCATTGTGCCCTCGCAGTCATGTTTGTCGTATTTATTTCTTTACGCCAACCTACAGATATAATGGAGTTGGCATTTCAGATTAAATATAACGTTTCACCCATACGTTTGGAAATGTATTAAATATGCTATATGTGGTACATTTAGAGACAGAACTTAGCACGTGAGGTGAACTTTTAAACTGAATATCTCCAAAACAATTAAAGTGATTTCAAATAAATGGAATTCATATTATTACACATAAAGCTATGACGATATCCTTTTATTTTTGTCTTATGAATACAATTTCTCAAAAGGCCAGGTTTGTATTTGTAAAAATGTATTTATTTTTGTGTAAGTTAAGAGGCTGCCAACGACATAGCTGGAAACAATAAGAGCAAAGTACATTAGGTCACTGATCATTTTAAAACTGCAAACTCACTTTCACCTCCAGAACTACTGGCAAAAGAAGGCAGCTTTGTAATAATAAAGTATATTTCATTAGCCTGACGGTACTAGTTGTAATTTCTAGGGTGTATCATGCTCTTGTTGTTAACAGATGAATTTGTACAGAATTTGCAATCAGTTATATACGATCAGGTCATTCAGACCTTGGGCTCACAGACAAACTGAACTTTGAAACATTTTAAGAGAACTATATTAGCCAGGTTTACAATGAAAACATAGGCCATGTCAGGCATTCTGGGAGTTCATTTAGTAAAACAAAAAACAAGTGCTTCTTCACATGATAGGCTTTTGCTAATAACATATTAATTACTTTGTTTACTTCTGTGGAAAGCAAAATTAGTTGATTGAGTGACATTCCGGTTGTATTTGTTAGCAGTTTAAATGGTGATCAAATTGGAATACAGGTTATAAATTGTTTAATTAAATCTGTAGGATCCAATTATGTTAGACAGCATTTGATGTGAGTGCTGTCTGTAATGAGTATTTGCTGCCTCTTATGTTATTCTCCACTCATTTTCTTAAAGACTGAAGAAGAAGCGTCTTTCCAAGCAGAACTCAGACCCCACATCTTCTAGCTCTCACGTCAGTTCAGCTTCCACTCCAAAGGATGAGCCTTTGAAAGTAATACTTGGGCACATCTCTGACAAAGGTCTGGATGAAGACAAGAAAAAGAAAAGGACCCAACCGAAACAAATAAGACGAAGTGAGGTTAAAAGATATAGTGTCAGTAAGTAGTATATTCTTCACTTCTGGACTTTTCTTGATCTTTTTTCATCCTCTAAAATTGCAAATACATTCAACTTTGCTTTAATTACATGGAAATTCCCTAGGATATTTGTTAGATGCCAAGGAGAAGATGCATCTGCGTTTGGTGGTCTCATGAAGGACACACCAAGTTTAATTTAAAGATGACATCTGTATGTGTGGCAGGTTCATCAACACTCTAAAAACAGCAGACATACATATTATACCTATTATACTTGTAATATGCTAAGGGTAGAAGGTTATAGTTTGTCTTTTTTGATAGTCGAGGCAACACTGGACAGTAATTCTCTCAGGGTTCTTTGCTTTTGACTGTTATGTGATATGTATAGAATGAAAGCAGATTCTGTAGCCCTATCATAGTAGGGGGACAGTGAAAACGAACAATAAAACTGAAATTGACAATATACAATTTAACAATGTGATCAACACATGTCAAGACATTAACTGTAGGTACCGAGGGAGAAGAGGACCTTACAATCAAATAGGAGGTTGTAATCAGAATTACAAGTAGTTGCATATTAAATGAATGATCATAGGTAGAAAACCTGTGCTATGTTAACTGAAATGTGTGTTATGGTAAAGTTCTGTATTTATTCATTGCTTCTTTGTTTACACGTGTCAATACATAACAGGTTTTAACACAGTACAGGAGGGAAGTTTATTTCAAAGAAGAAGAAATGTTAGAAAAAAAGGTCATACTTTGAAATTAGAGGGTCAGAAGCTAAGAGGTAATTTGAGGAAGTTTTAGCTAAAACAGTGAAGGAATTTATGCATGGAGTGGGCTTAAATCTATTCTAAATCTAAAATGAGACCAAGAAGTGATTAAGACATGAGTCTTGACATCAAGCAAAAAGAACGGCAGACTAGATTGGGCCGAATGGTGGTTATCTGATGTCAAATTCTATATTGATGTGTTGCAAGCGAACAGTAGGAGTTCAATGATATGGTGGTATATTTGGGTGGTGTGTTAACTGAGCAGTTTGTTAGCCCACTTAAAACATTTTACTGCATGTTATCAACCTGTAACAAGGTATGTGACACACTTAGATGCACATTTGTTGTTGGCATTTAGTGTATTCTGAAGTGATGTGCATGCAATCATTGCAGCTTAGTGGTATACATCTAATACTCTTTGCAGCCTGATGTGTCCCCCACAACACTCTGGGTATCATCAGTTTCTATTAGGATTCAGTGTGCAGTCTTAATTATCCCTGGATCATCAACTGTGACTCCTGTACAAGAGGGTCAGAGGCTTAGATGGAAGATGAAAGAAGTCTTATTTTGCCAAGAGGGTGGGAGATAAATGGAACCATCTCCCATCAGAAGCGGGAGATGCTAATGCAGCAAGGGAATTTAACCATGCATGGGATAGGTATACATGTATCTTGAATCTAAGACAAGACCAAGGGCTGACTAAGGTCGGAAGAAAATGGGCAGAAAAGATGGACCGAATGGTTTTTAACTTCCGTCAAATTCTATGTTTCTGACTTCCGTTTCCGTGTCCCTGTTTCCTTTTGCACAGCTCCATTCCTTTTCTTGTCTCTTCTTTTCCTTCTGTCTACTTTCTTCGTCCACTTTTCCCCGGTTTCAGCTCCGTTTACCAGGCCTTCTGGGACCATCTGTCAAAAGGACATTTTTGCACCTCTGTAGCCTGAGTACTTCTGCAAAAGAGTGGAGCCACTGCGTGCTCCACAGGGGACATAAATTCAAGGGATATGACAAGAAAAGAATTGACAGACTAAGACAAACCGATACATTTGGTGGAGAGAGCCCTGCTCGCAAGCTTACAATCTAGAGGGAAAATGGGGTGACAAACATAAGGCATAGAGAAAGGGTGAGAGGTAGTGTGGTGGTTGTATCGATAACAAGGATGTTCTAGCAGCTAAGATGGTATGCTTCTCTGAAGAAGTGAGTTTTTAGATGTTTCTTGAATGTCGGGAGGGAGGGTGAATTCTGAAGGTTCCTTGGGAGCAGATTCCAGAGATATGGGGGCAGCTCGAGTGAAATCTTGTAGACGGGAAAAGGAAGAGGTGACGAGTGAGGAGGAGAGCCTTAGACCAGGTAATCGGGAGCCAGTGGAGGATTTCACAGAGGGGGGAAGCAGAAGAGGAGCGACGTGCAAGGAAGATGAGCCTAGCAGCGGCATTTAGGATAGACTGTAGAGGAGAGTCGAGAAATGCAGTGGCGTCGCTAGGTTAATCCTTGCCCCCCCTGTTGCCCCCCTCTGCCGAATTTGGAATAAAGTCGCAATGCGACTTTAAATCCCGTTTTTTGTTTTTTTTTACATTTGGAGGAGAGAGGGTGCAGCCCGCGTAAGATCGGCAGCCAAGGCAACCGATCTTACGCGGGCCGCACCTCGAGCCCTGCTACTTACCTGTGGGAGGGTCTTCTGCACTGCATAGAGGAAGCGGAAGCCAGAAGAGAAGGCAGAGGGAGGCCGCGCCCCCTGCTGAGGTCTGTGAGCGGCATCGAGGAGCTGCAGTGCAGGTAAGGGGGTGGAGAAGGTGTTTGAATGAGTGGGGAGGGTGTTTGAATGTGTTTGAATGAGTATGAGTGTAAGTGCTGGAACCTAGGCATGATGGGAGTTTGATTGCTGTTAGCAATCACACTCCTATCATGCCAAGTCAGGCCAGTACATGCTGGGGGCAGCTAGCTAGGTTTCAGCATGTACTGGCTGACTTGGCATGATAGGAGTGTGATTGCTAACAGCAAGCACAGTCCCATCATGCCTAGGTTCCAGCATTTACTGGATGGATGTGTAAGTGCTGGAAACTAGGCATGATGGGACTGTGATTGCTGTTAGCAGTCACACTCTTATCATGCCAAGTCAGCCAGTACATGCTGAAACCTAGCTAGCTGCCCCTTGTGTATTGATGCTTCCAGCAGTATGGGGTCTGCACATCACTTACAGCCACCCTGTACCAGCATGTACTGGCTGACCTGGCATGATAGGAGTGTGATTGCTGTGTGGGCAGTGTGGACGCAACCTGTGATCTATGCCTGTAATTTAGGGGTTTTTTAAATATACTTTTTAATGCCGTGTTTTTATATGAATTCCAATTGATCTATACCTGCAAAGCTGGGTTTTTGCGTTATTCTGTAGAGCCGTATCTATATATTTCCGTACATTATTTATGTGTACCTGCAAATACAGGGTTAATATGTCTTATTCAGCTGATTAATACCTGCAATGCTGTTTCCATGTATTTATTTGATCTACACCTGCAATGCTACGTTTCATATACTATTATTGTATACCTGCGAATACAGGATTTGTATGTCTGATTCTGTTTATTTGATATATACCTTCAGTGCTGAGATCACAAGTGAATATCAGTTGATCTACACATGCAAAGCTTGGTTTGTGTGTTAATGTGTTGATCTATACCTGCTATCGGCAACTGGGGCTAATATTAATATATATGGGCAGCAGGGGCATCAATACACAAGGGGCAAAAACACTAAGGGGGGTATAAATGACAATGCAGTGTGAAAAATCCATCCTGATGTAGATGTCTGTGACATAGATTGTGTCCTGCTGTTTGTGTGTTTTGGGTTATCAGTGTAGCAGAGCCTGTCCTTGGGTGTGTGTGTATCGGTGTTGGTGTGGCAGAGACTGTCCTGGTGTGTGTATAGGTGTTGGTGTGGGAGAGCCTGTCCTGGTGTGGTGGTGTTCAGTTGTCAAAGTGTGGCAGAGCCTGTCCTAGGCGTGTGTGGTGGGTGTCCTTGTGCAGAGGCCTGCCTGGTGTGTTGTGGTATCGTGTTAGGTGTGGCAAGAGCCCGTCCTGGTGTGGTGTAATAGGTGTTGGTGTGCATGAGCCTGTCCTGGTGTGTGTGTGTTTGGGTTGTTTCGGTGTGGCAGAGCCTGTCCTGATGTGTTGTGTCTGGGTGTCGGTGGTGACAGAGCCTGTGTTGGAATGTGTGCCCTCCTGAAGTTGTAGTGACCTTAGGGGACAAAACTTCCAAAACGACCAAAGTTTCAAGGCCCTTGAAGATCATTTAGTGGAAAAGTTATTTAATTGTTTATAATATTTATTTCAAGATTAGTCGCACTGCAATTGTGGCTTCAGCTTCCCATGTTGAATGACCAAGTATTATTTTAGCCCAATAACAAAAGTATAATTCCATAGCACATTAGGAAATTATGAATGCCCCCCAGTTTGACTGTGGTATCTTGTGTGCCCCCCCTATATATTGTTTCTAGAGTCGCCACTGCAGATATAGAATTCCAAGAGGGTGTACTTTCTTTTTTTATATGGCTGCAAATTGGGAAGCAAGCAAATACTTTTTTATATAACTGTATATTAGACTTGTGCACATGGACCAAAGAAAATTCAGACTAATTTTTTGTTTCTTTCTTGGTCAATTCATTTTTGGACAACAAATTTTGTTTCCTGTCATTTTGATGTCTCCCTATCTTCTCCAACAACCGCTTCCGTGTCTCCTTTCCACAGCTCCACTTCTGCCTCTTCTTGTTCTTCTGTGTTCGTCCTTCTGTCTTCTTTCTTGGTCTGCTTCTCCCTGCTATCTGCTTCCAGGAATTTGGAAGAGGCTGTCTCCGGGGGGTACGCCAAGAGGCCCTAATATTGTAGACAGATTCACGGAGAAAAAGAAATCTTTTGTTAAAATCTTAACATCCCAGAAGTAGTGAGTACAACAAATCTAAGATGTTGTCCACCTAGGTGTACAAACAGAAAAGGCTCAGTAGTTCCAAACACTAAATATGCTTAACTATTTTTATATTTATATAAAAAATAGTGACTATTAATCATCCTCATTTATTTTAAGAACTTCCATCATCATATTACTGGATCACAGTTACTTTGAAGATGAAAAATAGCCAATTTTTCAGAACAGGAGAAATCTTGGAACAAATACAAAACCCTTTGTGCATACCCCTACTCCAATATTTAAGAAGACTGAAGTAAAAGAGCTAATATCTTACTTATAATTCCATGTAATAATGTAATCCAACATTAAAAACCCTAAATCTTGCAGATTTAGAGGTTAACTCGTATCTTGCAGTGGAGACAAGCTTGGAGCAGCCAACTCGTATGTTTACTACTGGCAACATGCATTTGTATTCAACTAAGATATAGCTCAAATGTAGCACAAAGTAGAATAGAGTAATAATAATTGCATCTTCCCTTGATATAATGACAGCTACTGGTAAGAGGCATGTGGTAGACATCAGGTTTTTCTACATTTAGATTTTCTGGAAGGGTCAAAGATTGCTTTGTAACCTTTTGTAACTTATGGGTACCAAGGGGTCCCATCTGGTGACAGGAAAGGTATAGGGTATTTTTTCAAAATAATGTAAATGCTTCTGCATAGGCTTTCTTAAAATAGTTAATCCATATGTCACTGGATATTAGACAGGGGATGTACGTTATTAGCACCCCAGTGCACAAGGGTTGGGGGTACGGAGGAAATCAGCACCCCTGGGTTAATAGGCAGTTCTAAGGATACATGTTTTTTTAAGGTTTTTACATTATTTTTTCACATTTATTAATTTATGTATTTATGATTGCAGAGTTGTTGTTATTTTGTGAGCTGGTATCAAGAACCATGAATTGTAAGAGGTTTAGAGGTATATTGGCACGTTTAAGGAGGAGAAATGTTAGAAGAGGTCATAATGTAAAACAAGAAGGTCAAAGGCTTAGGTGTCATGTAAGAGGGTGGTAGATTAGTGGAACATGCCATCAAATGTGCGTGTGTGTGTGTGTTTGAATGTATGTGTGTGCATACAATAATTTACAAAATCCAGAAATTAAGAGGCAGAAGCAAATTGATTCATAAGGTACAGATGGTTCTTTTTATAAGATTGCTACATAACATGTAGATGTATATGTGTGTGTGTGCTGCCTAATGAAGTTGTGCTTTCACTGACAAATTTGCAAAGATTTAGTGGACAGCTCTTGAAGCCATCTAAACATTGTTCAAGTTGAACCTTTCTTCAAGAAACAATAATAATATGAAGCTGTGAGGATTAGCATAACCTTGTATTGTTAATCTTACATCTGGCTGGCAAAGGTCAAGACTTTACTACAGGGATCCTTGCCGTCAGGAGTTCTTTAAGCTTGTCAGTACCAATTGCGTTTACTTAGAGAAGCCTTTTTAACCAAGACAAAGCAGAAAAAGTATGGTGAAAAAGAGAATGAAAACAAGATTTACTGTCTTCAATTATCCTCTTGTTCCTCCAGGGTATAAGCACATCATATATTGCAAATTCTATTACATGAAGCATGCATAAACGGTATCTGAAAATGAATTTCACCTTCATCACATTTTACAATGAGCTAGCATGTCATGACTTTTGCTTGATGAATTAACTGTGCTTTAACAATGTGAAACTGTATAATATTAGCACCACTTCCACAATATTATGTTTTGAAGAAGCCTTATGTTCATATGCAGATGTATACTGCAGTCGGTGAGTCATTGCACTTGATGGCCTTCATACTCCATCATGAACAAAGAAAAGGTATGATATTTTATCCAAGAAGAAAATGTAGAAGAGGGTACAGTGGGTTCTAAGTAATTGATGTTAAAGCATAAGTGTAGCTTGGCATCTCTTTATAAAAAATATACTTTAGTACACTAGTAATTATAATGGAAGACAAGATGAACAGATGCTGGTTATCTGCATGCATGTGCACAGGCACTGAGAACACGCATATGTGTGTTTTCAGTGAGTTTCTTCGGTGACGTTTTTCAATGACGCACCAGCAAAATATTTATTTTTACAAAAAAAAGATGCAAAGAACTGTTTCTTCAATGCAAAGTAAAATGTATCATTTTTATTCTTTTATTTTACGTGTTATTTTTGAAAACAATTACAAACAACAGGCCGCTTATATTGAACCGATACTAAGTGAAAATAATTTTCGTATAGGCAATTTACTCTGCAATTTGAGTTAAGTGGACAATAACAGCTGCTCAAAAGTAGCGTACAGCATTCCATTGTTGCAACTATTGTTATTACCCAGGGCTAGAGAGAAATTGTCTATGGTAAGAGCATCTGCCACTGAGCCTCTAATCAATGGTAACAAAACAGTCTTTGTTACTAAGGGATGTAGGGCGGCCAATGCAGAGAACAGTTTGGCAAATGACGCAAATGAAAGTGTATTTTGTGAATACTACTTAGCTCACATTCTTATTTTTCTATGCCACTTGATAATAGTGCAGTGTATTAAGAAATGAGTATTTTATAAATATATATATATATATATATATTATATATATATATATAGTTTAAATAAGTAAATAAATATCTTGGACAAAGATATGGCACAAATGAGACTTTCATATATTCAGAAATTTACTCTTTTTGTATGGTGATGGCTGAAACACTGAGTGTTGTTTTAATTGAATATACATACACACAAACACACCATCATCTTCTTTAGTACATTCTCTCTATTGTGTGATCTTGTGTAGTAGTTTTCCTAGTAGACAGTTCACCTTCAGTCTTAAACTGGTGAAAGCCTTTTTATCTGTAGTTCAGTATGCAATATGATACAGTATGATACATTTTTTTAAAAAAACACAAAAAAAGATAAAAGTGACCATGAGTTATGTTCACACATTTTCCAAAGTCTTGAAAATGTGATAATAAAGAGTATAAAGCAAGAGTATACTTTCATTACATATGTTCACAGTCCTTCGAATCCATCTTAGAACTCACGTTGTTAAACACCTAAGTCAATTTGTCTTGTATCTTACTGTGTAGCTACCATAACCTTTATGGCCAATCTGGCATGCGTACTATGCATATATGTGTGATTAAGGTGATATACAATGTGAACTGTAAACATCCACCTTAATATTTAATTAATGTTGATATATAGTACTATTCTAATTCCATTTATAATTGGACAAGTGGCTTGTGAAATGGAGCTGGCTGATCAACCTCCTGCTCTTAACATCATTTTTAATATATTTTCCATTGAAATAACACAAATAAAGAATGCTATTGCTCTCACTTACAAGTGTGCAAAACATTGATGTATAAAGCGATCACATCACCAGAAATTAAAAGATCATGAAGATACTGAACCCAAATCACCTTGAATGCCCTTAGCAGAAATAAAAAGCTCAATAAAAAGATTTTATTTTGGGATTCTGTTGTCTTAAGCTTCTTACGATGTAGCTTGTCAATACGTTAGGATAACCCAATATCCAGGCTTTTCCAAGGGATGGAGCGTGATGTACTATGCACACAATAATTTAACATGTTTGAATAAGACAGAACTGTTTTGTATACGAACACAATTATTGTCAGTTTAAAATTTCTAATGACAAAATTGCATGGGGTTACTAAGTACTGATACTGCATGAAAAGGCAGGAAAAATTAACTGAAAACATACAAAAAAATGCAGAAAACAGTTAAACTCTTATTACCCACACTCTCCACACCCTAAGATTCCACAACAGTATTCGAAAAGGAAATTAAAATCTTTGGATCTAGTGTGTGTTACCTGCCACTATGGCCAAGTCCAAAACTTCAAAAATCCAAAAAAAACTTGAGCCATAACAAACAAGAAGAAAAAGTAAGGTCTGCTACACCACGACTAAGACCCTCCAAAGCTAATCTTTTTATGTCTTAGATCTGTCTGATCAGATTTTCTAAACCAATTAATAGGTCTTAATCCCACTAGAACATTAACGGTTTAAGATTTATTTTTTTTAGATCTGCAAAAACATCTTTTGTGGCCAAGTCTTGTCATTTATGGTGGTAGACAGATTATAGAAGATGTGAAATGGATAATCTTGGTGCTCTATTAGTTCAGACTAATAAAGTGATTATGGAAGGCCTGTCAAGTGCAACATTGATGCCAAAAGCAAACAGGCAATATGTCTTTCTTTCTATGAGATTAAAGTACATTAGATAACTCTTTTCTTTGAATATGCTGTTCTTGTACTTACGTAATTCAAGATATCTATTTTTTACTAGTATTGATACTTTACACAAATATGTCAGCCTCAAAATGATATTAATCGGGATTAATCAATTTCAAATCAGAACTATTGACATTAGAGCCAGCCATATAAATAAGTAATTAACTAGGACTAGGTTGTAGTTCTAGCAGAGATAGATAGATAGATAGATAGATAGATAGATAGATAGATAGACAGACAGATAGATAGATAGATAGATAGATAGACAGACAGATAGATGTAACTTGATTTCAATACAAATCAATATAAACATTTGCGTTAGTTTTTTTGTTTTTTTTATCGTTCAATATATTTTTCTATTAAAAGAGTCCATGAATTATGATTAATGGTTTGTGCATGCATAGGTGTATACAATATATTAACTTATATACTGAATATATCTAATACAATATAATAACAATAATTTAATACAATTATATGAATATGTGCAGAATACTATGTATCTGTAATGATACATATTAATACCGAGGCGATGTTATGTTTACAGTATGGCGTCTTACTTTTGAATCAAAATTAATTTACAGGATTAAAAGAGACTTTCATCTCCATGCCAATACAACACATAACACTGAAATCTTCAGTAGTCAAAGTAGAGCTTGTATAAAAGATCAGTGTCTGTATAGGTGTTGATGGATATCTTCCTTGAAGATGATTCCGTTCTTGAGGTGTAAGAGAGCTGTGTTGTTTTATAAAGACAGGCTCCGCATTGTGTTTCGTAAGCGGAAGGCAGTATTATCCCACTTGTGCACTCAACTGAAACAGTGGATCGCTGTCTTGTCACAACAGTTGGTTCTGGGGGAAGAGAAATAAATCTTACATGTAAACGAGCCTCCAAACTGACTTACATATTTCGTTTACAGCCCTTTGGCTTTTAACAGTAGATACAAGGAGCAGAAACACCAGTTTTGGCAGAAAAAAAAAACAAGCAGAAGAAGGACACTTTGTTTAGTACTTTGGATAAATAATTAGCAATTATTCTGTGTGCTCTTGACAATGTGCAGCAATTATGGACCTAGAACAAGATAGCATAATGAGTTTCATTTACCATAGCCCAGTGTACCATATTTGAATAATAAAAGAAAATACATAAAGGATAAATTAATTGGCGAAGTCTTCTTTGTCTCGTGATGCCTAGTGCAGTTTTAGCAATTTGCTTGTGAAAAAAAGAAAATAACAAAGGTGCAGCCGATTGTGTATTCATGTAGCAGATAAAATCTTTAACAGAAAAAAAAAGGGATTACAAATTTTGTTAGTGTACAATAACCAGTATGGAGTCTCTATGCAAGGTCAAACCACCTCCTGGAAGTCTTCTTCATGGAAAATGTAAAGGCTTTACGCAGATTGAGGTCAGACATGAATTCTCAATGCCTTAACACATTTGGGCCCACTCTGAATTAATTTATACACCGTATATCTGGGGTATATCTGGGGTTATGATTGTGGATGTATCAAAAAGTGACACTAAATTTGGCATTTCAATAATTTATGAAGTACTTGTTTTGTTTGTGATGTGCTCCAAAAAATGAATGAATGAAAGAAAAGGTATAACAATGTGCAATAGAAATGTGCACAGTACATATGGATATTTTCTAGTTATTAACAAAAAAAAACCCTAACAAAATTAACTGCCATGTCTTAAGTGTTGGCTGTTGCTGGAGAAACCTGCCAATGCTTGCCCTATATAACAAATAATGAAGTAAGGGACTTGAAACCACAACCCTTTTGCAAAGTCTCCTGACATATCTTCATTTAGTGAATAAACCCTAATGTGCTACCTTGCTTAATATATATACAGTGTAACTGATGTTTAACTGTCATCATTGAAATGCTGACATTTTTCTCAATAAATAGATTTATAACCATAAACTGTTTTTTTGTTAGTTTTCTTCAAAATCATTTGTCTTGTCAGTATTACTGCAATATGTATAGTTATTATTAAAAAAAAAAAGTCAAAAATATTTTGACTCTCCTGGACCAGTGTAAGTGTTAAGAAGTGCCGTTGGTCCTAATGACATTTACCTGTGCGTGCGCACAGGGATAGGTGGATTTTAGGGAATGCATCCAAGTAGCTGCGGATGGAGGGATCCTATCTATATCATCATATAAATAAAACTTAATCCATGGTAACAGTTTAGTGATCTTTCCATTTTGCTCCTTACACAATACTTTTTTTTTATTTCTTAAAAAAGTATTGTTCTTAAAAAAGTAAAATTAACACCATTTTACTATGAGAGAAAGGGTGCAGAGTAAGATTAGGGGCAAAATGTATATGAGCTTCGAGTATGATCTGAACATTAGATGTTGATTGTTTTGTTGCTATGCGGTATTGTCACCAGCTTTTGTACCTGGGATAGAGCAAGAGACAATGTGCCTTTGCAGCACTCCATTAATAAATATCCCTACCAAGAAAGCCATAGGAGTATGGTACTTGAGAAAACAGAATATGGCTGGAGGGAGAAGAGAAAGGAATAATGACTGAAGAGAGAAAGCAGTGTGCTAATATTGTGTGGGATAAAAACTTGGACAGAGTATGGCAAAAGTCTACATGGCTATAAGAACTAAGGTATGTGGGCAGTATTGTAAAGGGATAAAATAACAGCTAAAAAAGGAGAGAAGTATGGTGAAGAGATGAGAAGAGAGCAGTAGAATGGCAGAGAAGTGTAGGACAACAAGCTGTAAAAGGCAAAAGTACATGAGTGTCTTGCCATCTGCCCCACTCTCAGTTGATGCCTCATCACATGCTCTTTCACTTAACAACGGAAGAGCAACTTATTATATCTGTCCTAACTAAGTGGTCACAAGCTGGTCCTCTTCTCCATAGCAGTTCTCAACCTGGAATCTACTTTTACAGGTATTAATTATCAACGTCGTTAGTATCTTATAATGATACCAACAACCCTTTAAGTGTCCCGCTTGCATATAGGCCTTGACTGATCTCTGCTTCTTGTGTAAAGATGATAGCTTATCCTTAGCTTTGATATAAATCCCCTGTCTTTTGTACACTAGCATATATATAAAAAGCTCTGTGCACAAAATAGTTCATGCCCTATACTCTGGTAGAAATACGGTTGAACCAATAATATGAATAACTTTAACACTTCCAGCAACTGAAAGGTAACCTTGTTACGTGAGTGCTACCAGCACCAAGAAAAAAACCCTCCCGGTATCCATTAACCTATTAGTTGTTCGAAGTTTTGTACACTAGCAGCCAGCTAACAACTGGTAGACCCTCAGTACTGGAAAAAGACCCTGAATAAACCTCTATGGCGAAAGGATCCTATTTCTGAATGAATATGTACAGGACTAAAATATGACAGGGTTGTACAGAATGATGCATTGAAAGTAGTGAATTTATTGGCCTCTGTTGGAAAAATAGGAAATGTCCGGTACAGCTGAACGCCCTTATTTTAATTTCAGTAAACTGCCTATTAATCTCAAAGGTCTTAGTTCCTTTTATTGGTAGTGTCTGTCAGGCTACAGACATTAAAAATTAAAATCCATGATATGCTATATACTAAATTATTTTTGCTCTATCTCAAAATCCAAATACATTGAATATTAGTATGGGCATTTAAACCATCAACTTAACCGTAGACTGAGGAGCATCTTCTTTAAAAAGGCACATAAAGATTCTCTCAATGGAAAATGCTATTAAACAACTTTTCTCAAATTGAAAGAGTAAAGGAAGAACTGTTTATTCGACATGTAGGTGCCATGATCCTGTATATCCACAATCTTTAATTAAACAATTTAAAGAAGGGTAGGGTTAAAGAAGGTCATTCAGAAAGAAAGCAGGAACCATTAGAACTGCCAATATTTGCCACTTGAAGATTACGATTACAAATCTACCACTTTGCCTTCACCATTTCTGCTGCTTTAATAACTGTTTACTACCTGCCGCTGTTGCTTTTCTTAGTAATATTTCTTTAAGCAAATGAATCGCGGCAGGTCGTAGAAATGTGCACCTGGCCCTGCAACCATCATTCATTATTGCAGGTTATTTATTCTACTTCAGTCACCAACAAACAACAAAACCCAAAGTGACATCTGCATTTTTTCCTTGTCTAGTTTACATTAACAGATGTACACAAGCACGTGTATTGCCAAGCCAAAAAACTGCTCTAAAGTGAATAATGGTATTTGTCCTTTCCACATCCCATAGAGCGGCTTCCCTTGCTAATGTTGTTCAGAGGAATAATTAACAGCTGTAACTGCAAATCCTTGAGCAGCTAATCATTCCAGCCTACATCATCTCACTGTGTGGAGTTTGTTACTGTACAATGTCAAAGTTCTGGCTGTTAGAGAGAACTGTCTGTAAACTAAGTAGCTTTAATCCTTCATATAATTTAAGAACTCACACTTTCTGCTAAAAAGCTTTCCAGTTCCAACTAAACAATTTCATTGACCCACAGCACCAAAATGAAAAAGAAACACACTTTCCATATGGAGGCGTCTATCCAAAAGCATGTTCCTTTCATTATTTGTACATTGTAACAAATGTATTTAAGTGTTGACCAGTGATCATTGGAAACAAGAGGATAAAAGGTGAAATAGGTACAGGTTGTTTTACCCAACATGCTACATCTATCCCTTTCTTCTCCACTCCTGCATAGGTAGTTCAGGTTGTCAGGAGTGGCACCATTACTGATGCAAGTGCCAGTGGGCCAGGGCTAGTTTTGGCATAGCATTGGGTAACTCATCATTGCTGACAAGCCTTACAAGTCTATTAACAAAGGCCTGAATCTCAAAATCATGAGGTTGTAGGCTATATGGATATGGAGTCTGCATCTTGAGCCTCTGCAGAACACAGTATTTCTTGATACAATGAATTCTATCTTTTTTCTGTGTCTTGACACCATTGCAAGGCTACTATCTGTAATTTATACAAACATGGGCTGCATTTCAATTAAGAGGCATTCTTGTTTCCATTGACTTGCACAATAACAAAATGTTATTCTAGGAATGTGACCTGTCAGACTAGGAAACCCAACAAGTACAACAAGGCAGCTCTAGAAAACATGTTGGACCTTAGGCTACAAAGTAGTTTTTATTGACCTTAAATCATAAGGGTAAAAAAGAGTACCAGAATTGATTTTTTACACAAAATGTCCAATTTATGCTAGGAGTTATCTAGAAAGCTCCTTATTGGCTACTCATCTAAAGACTGTAAATATCTTTAAGTTTGGGGGAGAATATGGTAGAACACTGGCCCTTGTCTATTCTGGAAATCTTTCATTCCCATTTATGAAAGAATGCAAGTACTCAGAAAATCATCTGCGTAAAAAAGTCTAAAATTCATTGTCAAAATATAGCCACATGACAAGGCAAAGAAAGATCTTTCAACAACACAATGAAGTGAGCAGGGAATGCAGGAGACATTAGTGAAGAGGTGTTTAACAGGCTATGAGCAGTAACAATGTCAGCAGGACATTCAGCAGTGCATACCATGGTGTTGGAATGGTTTTTCTTGTTTTTCAAATGGATGTCAATATTTTGATTGTAAGGCAAGGTCCCAATGCCTGGGACCCTCCAGGTTTTGCCCAGAGACCCCAGACCCAGAGACACTTCTCCAGGTCTCCAAGTCACTGAAGGGAAACCCCAGGTCGCTGGAGCAGCATTGCTGCACACTCTTGCCCATTTTCCCATAAAAATAGTCAGAGGGACTGCCTAATGAAGTCAGCAGGACTTTTTACCACATCTCGCAAGAGGGGCTCTGGGGGGCCGGAGCCAGAAAGTTTCCAGGTATGGCAATGCAAGTTTTCTGATTACCTAATGAAGTATACTTTTTAAATTGCTGTACATATTTAACTTTTTTACCCACTATTGTTAAAATATGCAGTTTATACAACAAAGCAAGGAATCAGCACCACATCCAGCACCTATATGAGGCATAAATATTGGGGATTCCATCACACTATATTGCCATATATTGCCATATTTGCCCATTTGGTAAATTCTACCTAATCCTAACATGGCTGTATCCAGTGTAACTATACACCACAGGACCAAGATGCAAAAAGGGGGAGTCCACCTCCCTTTTTGTATTTCTTGGAATCTTTTAAATATGCAGTTTAATCATCATGGTATTGTTATTTTTTTGTTTGTTTTTTAAACAGTTGTTCTTTAAAGCTTACTTCTCTGCTCTGGGCTTGCGAAGAAGCCTTTCTACTCAAGCAGGTGTGTCACACAGACATACATGTCCTCTACAGTGCTAATTTCTTTTCGCATATCTATAAGCCCTTTGTGATTATAGATTTCCATCATTTAATTTAACAGTCACTATATTAAAAGTTAGGACCGAAAAGAACAGCCAAATTGACTATTGTCTATTTTCTGAAAGTGATATTTAAAAAGGATATGAATTCGTGGCTCAGTTTGTTTTACACAATAATAATAATAATAATATAAAGTATGTAAATGAACTGACAGCTGATCACGCAATCGTACATGATGCACCTGGAACATCAACACCTCTTACACCCAGCTACTTTACTGCGCTGTCTGAAAACAGGATAGCTGACGTTAGCTATAAAAACTCAGCTCTCACTGGAATAATACAAAGATAAAAGCCACTTTTATTTGCACGAGAAGTATTTAGGTTTCCTTTCACTGAACATCACAGCATCTAAAGCACTTTTGTTGTATAACAAAGAATGAGGAGCAGAGACCAAGTGCTAAGAGCCAAGCGCAAGAGAGACAGACACCTGAAAGCTACTGTACCTTTCAACAGACACTAAACTATACATGGCATTAGCCTGAAAAATAACACATTACCACCACAAGGAAGGATATTATATATGGGATCGAAAAAGATTTTACCTAAACAAGATATACTGTGGCATTGCTTCTTTTTTTAGTCTTCTAGTCATTAATATTTACGTGTTTATTAGCTTTAGGCCAGAATTTCTCAATTGCCAGGTCTCGGGTACAACCAGTTTTCTATGTTTTCATGGTCTCCCCAAATGAGAAGAGGTGGATTAGTGTATGTCTTCCAGAACACCCTATGATATGAATGATTTCAGTAGAGCAACCATCTTCTATGCAGGCATGTTGGTTCACTCTTTTCCTATCATTAACCAAGATGAAAATAACTATAAAAGTGTCAGCAACCTTAAAAGTTAACGAAGGCATTAAAAGTGAAATATAATATATCACAGAGAAGCAGATCTCTGTGTCAAGAGATCTCCCTTTTAAGCAGCCCCTTTAGCAGAGGCAGCCAAGGCAGCCTTATTGCCCATAAGTGCGATCTTTCCCCTTGATTTTGCAGCAGGGGGATTGCTGCCCCCTGGACCTGAGCCTAGGCCTGAATATATCACAAAACATATGCATCACTACTGATATCAGGGGTAGGCTGGCGTAGGGGGCATAGGGAAATTGTTCCCAAAGCTGATCCTTATTCTCCAAACAGTTCAGGCTCAGGTGAGTGCGTGAGTGTGTTTGTTTGGGTGTGTTAGTTACAGTATGGAAGGAGCTGGGGACCACTCATGAGCCAGAAGATGCCATCACTCCCCTGACAAAAATGTTATTGTAATAGACCTTTGCATAGCATATACTGCACCAGATGCAATGCAAAGTTTAACTCGTAAAAAATAGTAATATTGTATGTATTACTTAAGTCAATTTTACAGCATTATGCATGCAGCTATAATGGAAACATGAATCACAGGAAGGCAACGGATTCACACATGATTAGCGAGTACAAATTATGTCACAACAATAAAATGTGTCCCTGAAATAATGTTCCTGTATTGAATGTGCAAAGGGCAAAGAGGAAATGTGTTATTTTACTGTAAACTTAAATAATTAACCTTTCTGCTCTTGAATATTTTATTTACTCATGCTTCATTGAAGGTAACAAGATCATAATATAACTTATTAAACAAATCCGTAAATAGAAAATAATGGCATTTAAACTTCCAAAAAGTTCCACTTTACTTTACTAAAACATTGATAATGTTTCAGGTATAGCATGAGCTTGTTCTATTTTCTGCTGTTATTTATAAAGTGTTAAGTATCCTTCAACGCAGTTCATCACAAAAGTGGCAGCAAGAAATGAAACTTTAAACAATAAAAGCAGAGTGCAGTAGAAAAGCATATGTTCTATGTGCCCGTCTTTGAGGAGTCCACCTCATTGGAATACCAGCATACCTGGGAACTTTCCGGGTTTGACCCGGAGATTGCTGGGTGAAGCACCGCTTCTCTGGTTCTCCGGGTCAAGACCCGAATCCTCCAGGTCGCCCATTTTCCCTTGATTTAGGGGTGTTTCCAGCAGATGTCAGCGGGACCGTCCCTGTTAAAAAAAGGACCTTTTCTTACTTTTATTTGAAATATCTTTTACTCATCTGCAAAAACTAATTAAAAAACCTGCTAAATAGATTCTACTATTTGTTCTGAGTTTAGAAATACCCAATGTTTTTATGTTTTTTTTGCATTTTTCTGCAAGTTATTGGGCAATAATTACAAGTAGCGTTTTGCTTTCGGGTATCTTTGAAGCCGGCCAATGCAATTTACCCCATCAAACCATATATTTTGAAAACTAGACACCCCAGGGTATTTCAAATGCTGATATTTTAACTCTTTGCATGCACTAATTCTACCATCAGCCTTTTGTCAAACTTTACTGTAGTAATTTTGTTTTGTATTTTTGTCACACAGTTCAGGTATAAGCTCCTGGTATATGTCACTGTCAAACCAATATGTGTTTAGCAACATCTCCTGAGTACAGTGATACCCTCCCCATGTTTGTTAGGTAAAAGGCCACCCATGTCCCATATTTGGGACATATTTGAAGCCGACCAATTCGATTTACCCCATCAAATCATACATTTTTTTAAACTCCCCGGATCCACTGCCAGCCTCACCTGTAAGACTTCCGTGGATCCTGCAAAGCCGCCAATCGCGGCAAATTTGCGGGCTTTGTCACCAATGCAGTGCATCTTGTACAGGCTTTGTCGTGAAGGGGTTAAACATCTGTCACATGTCAGTTTATGAGGTGTCTGCCCTGCTAGATCTGCCCCGGACCACTGTCATTACTATTATTGTGAAGTGGAAATGTCTAGGAGTGACAACAGCTCAGCCACAAAAAGGCAGACCACATTCACAGAGTTGGGCTGATGAGTGCTGAAGGATGTAGCATGTAAAAATCATCTGTCCTCTGTAAAATCACTCACTACAGAGTCCTAAACTGCTCCAAGAAGCAACATCAGCATAAGTACTATGTGTGTCGGGATCTTTAAGCCATGGGACTTCCATGTTTTGCTGTATTCGAGAATATTTCACCACTGCTACACAAAGGACCTTCATAGAGTCCCGAGAAGGCTTTAAATTGCTTAATAGTCTCTTTTGGGTTTAAATGCAAAACAGCCCACTGATTCAGCTCCTCGATAAGCAGTACAGTCATGAAAAAATAAGATAGGACTCGCCAAACTTGGGGTACTTTGACGTAATGGTGGGCTAAGCAATATATGGCCAGTATTGCCAGTAATTTTAGTTTTTAATATTCGCTGGGTATGCACTGAATCCTTGTTTTGTTTTTTTACACTACTGCAACTATGATGTTTGCTAGTACTGCTGCAGCTACTGCACATGACTAGTTGTATTTCTGACTTCATGCAAGAAGGCTTCAGCCTACTTGGGACTGGTATACTGGTATACCAGGGGTCATCTGCCATCTTTTTCATACATGCCTGCCGCCGGCTCTGCCTAGGAAAACTAGAAACACTCTGTCTCGCAGACATTTCCAAATCCATTGTAGTCGCTGGTAAAACTGGAAAAAAAAGTGCCGTACCCTACCTAACTTGTCATCAATATTTTTGCATTTATTATTTGCACTGTTCAAAATGAAGAGGCTTTGCCAGTAGTATAAGTGTGCAACTTAAACCCAATTCAGGAACAGTATTTCATGAACTATAGCCCACTGCGTACATGCACAGTCCTCTGTCCTGCCTAATTTGTGACCATTCTTAATGATTTCTTGTTTAGTGTTGTGCAAAAACTAAAGGTTTTGCTGGTAGCGCAAGCATGCAACTGTCTTAAACCCCACTCAGGAACAGTATTTCAAGAACTAAGCTTAATTTGTCACCAATATTTTCTGATATATTATTTGCATCATCCAAAATTAATTGAGAGTACAATTTAATAGTCAAATAGGAGGAATATTTAATAAAATAATAATAAAAAGTAAAGAAAAAACTCACAGGCTGTTGCACTCATCAATCACCACCATAACCATCAATTAGCCCAGCTCCCCGATTTTTTTGCCTACTTCTACCTATCAATTCAAATTGTGAATTAAAATCCAGCAGATCCACAAACACTAAAGACTGAGCGTAGGTGTATCAGACACCTGGCGCCAGGTTGGAATATTGCATTATTTTCTAATCAGATGCCAAGTTAAACAATATTCGTTACTTTAGGGGAAAAGGAGACACAAAAGCTTTCCCACAGCAACAAGAATTTGGGCACTTACTAAAGCAAATACCATTCAAGGAATAAACCTTATTGTGTTCAAAATATTTGATGTGGCAGTTTTAAACGTGAACAGCAAAGTCACTGTTAAACCTCTAAAGCCCAGAGATATGTGCATTTAAATCTGTTTGGAGATGAGCCATGAAAGTATATTACTTCTGTATCACTGTGTGGTTAAGGGTTACTTAGGGTGTGTCTATTACCTGGGTCCCTATTGTACAAATACTCTTGAAGCAAGTGGTACCACCACCAACACCCTTTTTATTTTAGTCCCATTGTGTGTGTGTATATGTATGTATATATATATATATATACATACACACACCAGCCATAACATGACTACACGCCTAATATTGTATAGGTCCCCCTTTTGCCGCCAAAACAGCCCTGACCCGTCGAGACATGGACTCCACTAGACCTCTGAAGGTGTGCTGTGGTACCTGGCACCAAGACATTAGCAGCAGCTCCTTTAAGTCCTGTAAATTGTGAAGTGGGTTCTCCATGGACTTGTTTTGGAGCCCAAGTCAACACCTTGAACTCGTGCTCCTCAAACCATTCCTGAACCATTTTTGCTTTGCAATCTTGATAAATTGATTTTAGAAGTTTTAAAAAGCCCTGTCAGCGCACCCTACATTTTCTATGGATTCTGTACCTTTAAATAGTGTGTTTAGCCCTGTGTATTTCAATATATGTTAATTGTTAAGTGCAGACTTAAGTGTGGCTCACTATGTGAACAAGTCAATTCTTTCTGTATGAATCAACCATTCTTGCATTCTATTTAATAAACTCTGAGATATGCTTAAAGTAACTTATAAACTTTACTAAGAATGCCTCTGTTTAGTCAATTCAATGTTCACTGAGTAACTTCAATGAGTTGATAATTTCAGTGGGGAACTAAACTTTGAGGACCATGGCCTGTGGGAAACTCAAAGCCTCTGAGTTGCTATGTTTGTTTTAATGACTTCTCTAATACAACCCAATTTAAGGTGTAATGAGCACATTTATTTTTGTTTCCTCAAACAACGAGAACCTCAATAAGTAAATAAATCAACGAGTAAAAAGTGATAAAATAATTGGCCTATCCAGTCTGCCATTTTTAATCTTCTGCCGGCTAAATTTATGTAAAACGACTGGCCTTCCAACCTAGCCACCATTCAGAATAATCAACTGACCCATATAACATTTTAACAGGGGAGCCGCCAGCCAACTCCCCACCAGGCCCTTCATCAAGCCATTGTCCTGGGACATATAATCACTGCTGCCTTTGAATTAGGTGTGTCTCGGAAGAAGAGTGCAACGGAAGCTCTGACAGATAGGCACGGTGCAAATGGGAGATCTTGATCACCCCAAATAGCTCATTTAGTTAGCACCGCTTCACGGATCAGAGAATGTGGCAGAGAAACTGCCTCTTCCAGAACTGCTGTCCTATGCACTAAATGGCACTTTACCTCCTGTTGAGGTGCATGCACCTTGTAAAGTATTTTGTTTGCCGCAATAAACAGCCCAAAGTTTGCAACATAGCTTAGAGGGGAAAAAAAGAGGAAAAAACAGATACGTGAAGTACACAAAGGAAGTTTATTTTTAAACTAGAAGCTCATCGTCTTGAGAGGGTGATAGACAAGTGTAAAAGCCCCCCCCCCCCCCGTGATGTACTGAAGGCTAACACAATGCGGGAGTTTAAACATGCAGATGGCACCAAGAGCTGATTAAGGATCGAGTCTTTACATTAGGAAAAACTGGCAGGCTGGGCTGAATGACTGATTCTGTCATTAAATTCACCAGATGAGATTGGTCATTTTCTACAGAAAGGGTTCATTTGTTTTAATGTATATGTATTGGTGCATTGTTATTTATTTTACACTGAAATAGTTTGTTTTACGAGAAGCATGTCCTGAAATGTTTTTCATACATTTTAAGCATATATTTTGAAACCAGATCTAAATAGTAACATCAAAAGTGGAATTTGGGGACTAATCTCCACATTAATAGCAGATTATAAGGTCTGTTACATAAAATGAAACCTGAACCATTTCAGCTGAACAAACCTCTAAGTATTCTGAATAAGGCCATTATATAACAGAAAACGATGTATCACATATGACTGTTTTATATGTAGGTACTGCCGTCACGTGAGAACACAGGTAAATGTTTATGTGTAAAGGCACCCTGCTTATATAAATAAACTGGGATATGGAGGGGTTTGTTTTTTTTTACATAATATCCGTGACTAAACATAAAGTCAGCATTTTTAGCAAGTGCACATCGCTGGAGGTAAAAACTGAGCAGGTGGGCTACCCAGGACTCAAGTTCTGTTCATTTATGTTTGTAATTGTATGATTGTAACTATTTGGTTAATCATGATTATGTAAAGCTTTACGAGTTAGTATGTGAGATATAAGGTATAGTTAGTCAATTGGCAGTTCCTGGTATCCAGTAAAGTAAGTCATATAATCAAGAGGTTCTTCAAATGATCTAAGCAGGTAATAACTTATTGTCCACGTTAAAAATGCTTAGTCTAACTTTTAATATTTATTTGTACACATTTGTAAAAGAGCTTCCACCATGGGTTTGCTTAGTGGCAGATATAAAAAAGTGATTCTTGAGTGAATTTTGAAAAGCGGTCAATAAAGTTGGGCAATTTGATTTTGCTGCTTCAAGACCTGAGTCACTTGCCATAATTGGCGGGAACCATGAATCTTGCTCTCTGCCAGAAAATCCTGAAGGAGGATGTCCAGCCATCAGTGTGATCAAAACCTCAAGCGCAATTCGGTTATGCAGGAGGACAATGATCTGAAGCACACAAGCACGGCCACCTCTGAACGGCTCAAAAGAGAGAAAATAAAGGTTTCAGACTGGCCTAGTTGAAATCGTGACTTGAATCCAATTGAGATGCTGACCTTCAAAAGCCAGTCAATGCTTGAAAACTTTCTAATGTGACTGAATTAAAATAATTCTGCCAAGAAGAGTGGGGCAAAATTCCTCCACAGTGATATAAAAGCACTCAAGCATTCAATTGCAGTTGTTGCCTCCATAGGTTTGGAGGAGGGGGGCAATTATTTTTTCTCATTAGTGATATAGGTTTTGATTAACGCTTTACCTTCAATAAATAAAATGGCCATTTAAAACTGCATTTTGTGTTTACTCATGTTGTCTTCTATTAAAATTAGTTGTATGAGCTGAAACATTTAAATGTGGCAAATATAGAAGAAATCTAGAAAGGGTAAATACTTTTTTCAGAGCACTGTACGTATACATCATGTTTGAAATAGATTTGTTATTGTCTTAAGCTTATGTGTTAGGCTATATACCTGCATAAACAGGCAAGCATTCCACTGATCATTCATGAAAAAAACAAGTTAACAGATCCTTATTCCTCGACCAAAACATAAAATAATAAAAACTCATAGTTACAATCCGTAACTGCTGTCTATAACATTTCCTTAAACGGGATATCCCATGGGAAAATATTTTTTCCTTCAGCATAAACTACAGCACTGTATACAGTAATGTTGGCTAGCATTACCAAAAATGGTTTTATCTCATTTTGTTTTAGTAAACATTTACTATTTGAAGACCCAGATGCTACCGTTTTTGTCATTTATTATTTTTGGGTGACTTTCCCTGCTCAAAAACGAGGCTGAGCCGATTCTTTATAGCTCTGCTAACTAAATCAGTTTCCTCTATAGACCTTCATAAGTCAGAATATCCTCATGGGTTAAATAGGAGCAAGTCATACTACTTGTAGATCAGGCTAAGATAATAGAGTTGGAACACATTCATATACCTAATATGCAACTGTCTAAAACATTATATAATGCAAAAATTAAGACAAAAAAAAAAGAAAACGGCATAATATTTTTAAAAAATTGACTTTTATTCTAATACTCTTAATAAAAATGGGTTCCCCTTTAACATATAATGTATACAAGTAACATTGAATCGATTAACGCACTGTGTCGGTTAATATAACAGGTAAGTATTCAGCAAAGTAGAACTCTCTTTGTAAGTGTCATTGAACAAAGATACGACAGAGCAAAATAATGTAAAAACATTCTATGATGTGCCTCAAATACAAACTACATTGTGGCAAAATTTTAATGAAACTCCGGGAAAGAAATCTTATAGAAAATGTATAAAAGGATATAAATGCCTTCTGTTTGTTTCTCACACACCTGATTATGAAATGGATAAAAGTTAGGTTTGCAGTTTTATGAGGTCTGCACATTTTTTTTTGTACATTCTCAGTATCACTCTGGTTCTCGACAGAATTAGGCAATACAAAAAGTGTTAAAAGCACAGGCCCAAAAATAATGCATTCTTTTTAATTCACGTTCTACATTTCCAACTAAAGTAATTCACTTTTTATTTAGAAAATGTATTTTGAACATTTTATATACACTTACTGATTTTTTTTTTATATACATAAATTTGTTTTTAAGGCAAGCAAACAGAAATACTAAGCTGCTGCCTGCATTATAGCAGGTGCTTTATAACCCCCACAGATGATATTTAATTCAGCGTGATTAATTACAGGAGCAGAGTGGATTTTAGCCATCATAAATGGGCTCTTTCACTGCCAGCAATACAACATAAACATTGAGCATATGGTTAAAGTTCACATAAGCCAAGGGAAAATCCATATGTTGACCCTATTATTTTATACATGCATATAGGTTTTATATGTACTTATGACTTTATAGTTTATTAATATTTATTTTAGGTTTGCCTTTAATCTGGTTTTCATATCTTTGATTGCACAGTGCTACAATTAATCTAGACCGGGTGAAGACAAACTTTTGTTTCTGGATTTGGAAAGTCTGTGTTTTCTTTTTTCTTTTGCTTGATCGACTTGTTCTAAACCACCGAGAACTGTATTACTCTTTTGTACACCGGTAGAAAAAGTCTTACTCTGGGTCTGGATATTTTCCCTTTCTGGAACGTTGGCAGGCGGTAACTTTGCATTAGTTGATAATATGGGTACGTCTGTCTCGGTTAAAGCCACAGGCAAAGTCATTCTTTCACTTTTATCTCTTGCCTCGTGCTCATCATCACATTGAACAACCAAAAGATCTTTCAGTCCATTTGAATCAGGGGTGAGGGGTTGATCTTCGTTATCATAGAGTTCTGGAGTACAATAGATAGTATCCTCTGTTTCATTGGCTACTGCAGATGTCTCTGTAACAGAGGACTCCATGTTCTCCGGTGCCAAAAGTACATTGATATTTTTGGTAGCATGGAAAAGAGGCATAGCGTTACACATGGTTTGTACAGAAATGTCATTATTGTCTTCCTCCAGTACTCTAGATGAATTCTTCAGCCTATACGCCTCTTGAGTATTTGCATCCAGATTTGTAGTAACTCTGTCTGTGTCTTCAAAAGCAGATTTTTTTGAAGAATGTGGCAAAGGAGTGGATGTTAGAGGTTTATGCTTGAAATATTTATAGAAATCGGCTCTTTGTTTACCGGTATTTTGCTTTCTAATTTTAACAGAGGCTTTTCTTTCATTTGGTGTCATTTTGTTCTTTTTAGATTGCATACATAGTGATTCAGCTTCCCTGTAATCTTCAGGTTCATCTGTTAAAAAAAAAGATGCATGTTAACCATGGCTACAATTTAAGAGACAGTACCAACAGAAAAACACATAATTCTACTATATATTCTAATACTATATATATAGTAAAATGTTTTTAATCAATGTAGTTAAATACAATAGAACCATAGAATTTGATGGCAGATAAGAACCACTAGGCCCATCTAATCCCATTTTTTCCCTTTAACCACCTCCCACCATCTCAGCCTACTTAACAAGGAAGAGCAGATTTTGCAAGCCAACATCTTACCCCAAATGGATCAGTTAAAACCCCTTCCCTTGATTATTAAAGTCACTAGTGAGAAGAATTAGATAAGTAACGTTACAACTTACTTCAACTATTTGTAAACCTTTCAGGCAAAGGGCATAAGGATATTGCATTTCTGTACGCAGAGAGAATCTAAAACATCACTTTGCCCTCTTCTAGAAATTAACCATAGACATTGCCTCTGTGGTTAGTGATAAAAGGCCTATTCCCTTATTGCACTTATTGCACGAAAAGTCACTGAACTGACTGAAATAACTATTTAAGATCTAAGAGTTTATATAGATCTGTAAATGACCCACACAGGCCCTTTGTAAAATTGATCTAGAAAAAAAGCAATTTAATAAATGTCAGCATGTACCCCAGTTGTTTTGTTTTTTTTGCTTTGAACATAAATTGCACCTACATTTCTTTTCGTGTCTAATTTTTTCAGCAGACGTTGCCCGGATTGGACTGCACGGGATTGTGATAACCGGTTCCTGCTCTGATGTATGCTGTGTAAAAACAGGCTGTGTGCATTCCCTGAAGCTCTGGGTCGGGTGAATTGTTAGGTCCATCAAAGAGGAATTTGGGGACGTGTTCTGTGTGGCCGAGACCACCTGAAAAGATTCATTCTCGGAGGCCATAGTGGAAACATTTTGCCTTTCCTGCTGATTCTTAGAAAACGCTATCAAGGATTCCACAGCGTTATTAAATGTTGAGTGGTGTTGTACTAGCTGACGCACCCATTTTGACAAACCTGAAACACAGAAATTAGTACAAAATATAAGAGAAAAAAAATGAAATTAACTATGGGTTACAGAGAACTTCCAATAACACAACAGACTTTGAACTGATACAGCACAATCACAATATCTTTTTACAAGGCTGTTTTACAAGGGTGATGCCCCCAGCACGTAAAAATAAATTCCTTCCAAAGATGGTTTATGCCGCATTATCTCGTTATACCACTTTAAGTAAACCACCGTCTTTATTTGTAATTTTTATTATAATCAAGTAGAAACTCATTTAGAAACATGTAGGGTTTCTAAATGAGTTTATTCTGCTACAAAACAACTTCAGGCTCATTTGACTACAATGTTGTAAACAACAGAAAGATTGCTTCTAATGAAAAACTAGACATGTCTGTAAAAACATCTGAGAAAGCACAGCCAGGGCCGGCCCTACAATGGGGCCGACTGGGGCAATTGCCCCAGGTGGCACTTTAGAAGGGGCGGCACTTTGCTGCCCCCAATGCGTTTTTTTTTTGAAGCGGAGGAGAGATGAGAGAGGGGCGCCGAGTGGTTTTCGCTTACCCGGTCGGCGCCCCTCTCTCTCCTCTTCCCTGTTCGGTTCTTGTGCGGCTTGTAAGACTGAGCGCGAAGTGGCGTCCAATTTCGGCGCTCAGCATTTCAAACCACGGCACCGTGGCAGAGCACAGGGAGATCAGCCGCAGGACCTTTAAGTAACAGTACCGGGGGGAGGGGGGGGCTTTCAGCGGGAAATTTAAGATGACGACCCCCCCGCCGACGCCGGGGGGGCACTTTTTAAACTTCGCCCCAGGCGGCGTTAAGTCTTCGGCCGGCCCTGATAGGTAGGCTTTTCCTTTAGTATGGCATGTTAACAGCACACAAACACCTGAAATACTGCATACATTAAAGAAACCTGAAATATGTATTTTTATATATATATTATATATATATATTCACAGAAGATATTTCAGTTGCCTTTCCTTTTCACTTTATGATCTTGATGCACAACTGGGAAAAACCTAAAAAAAGTAGAATTAACCCATGCTAGCCTTGACACTCAATTTTAAAGGATGGCTTTCCCTGTGCATGTAGTGGCTTCATGGTTACAAACAGGCCCTGAATTCTCAGCATCCTTGCCAGAAATAATGTATTTATTCCATTAAGATGCCTGTGCCAAACACTCCCATGACTGGGTTGGTCATGGGAGCGTTGATTTTGTGGTAAGAAAACCATTTGTGTTGATTTTGATGAATGTTTTGGATCATTGTCCTACTGGAAGATCCAACCACGGCCCATTTTACGCTTTCTGGCAGAGGCAGGCAGGTGTTTAATTTAATATCTGTTGACATTTGATATGATCCCATGTATCCTAACAAAATGTCCAGGTCCTCTGGCAGAAAAACCACCATATTTCACCATGGACATGAGTTACTTTTCTATATGGCTCTCTGTGTGTGTGCTAAACCTGACTCTGGCATTTATTGCCAAAAAGTTTGGTTTTGGTATTATCTGCCCATTTGAAGTTCCAGTAATGGCTGGCAAACTGAATACGATTGTATTTGGATGAGAGTAGAGGCTTTTTTTCTTGAAACCCTTCCACTCTTCCTGTGATGTAGGCGATGTCGGATTGTAGCTGTGATCCTTGGAGATTTTTTAGCCACTCTAACCATCCCCTTTGCGGTGCGTTGAGACAATAGACACATATCCTCTTCCAGGTTGATTAATAACATGTCCAGTTGACTGGAACTTCTTAGTTATTGTCCTGATATTGGGAATATATATTTTGGGATAGTGGGAATTACTATTTTGGTATTTTCTTAATTCCAATAATTAAGCACAATAGCACAATAATCTTTTGCCGCACATCACAGCTATATTCCTTGGTCATACCCATTGTGATGAATGGCTAAGGGAAATTGGCCTATGTGTTACGTAATATTTATACTCCTGTGAAACAGGATGTCAGGATGTATGAGAGCAGAGTATTGTTGTGCATTTTTTGAAAACGGATAACAATAAGGACAATTTTACACAGCATTCTTTGCTCATATTTACCAAGGGTGCCAATATAAGCAGAGGGCACTGTATGTATCACAAATCATTTTATACATCTATAGATTTACTAATTTGCTGGGAAGCTATGTAGAATACACACGTAAAAAAATGTTTCTATCCGTTCAGTTAACAGTAAGATTAGCATGCATGTTTTACCAAAAGCTGCCACTGTCACATTATCTTGCACGTAATCTCAGATATACAATGGAGTCTGAGCTCCCCCTGTTGACCTTGTAGTATAAAAACGTTAATATGTTTAGTTTTCCACATTCTTTATGAATATTTCCATCCCATTACTTTTCTACTAACAATGCACACTAAACACTGTGTTATTTGAGGATTTGCAAATCCGCTCATTAGTGTCGCCTTTCTAAATTTGACTCCTCATGTGTTTAGGCAAAAATTTTAAAACAAAATGAGTGACTGCTTCTGACAGCTGTGTTGTAAAGTCTTTCAGTGGTCAAAAATGATTGTCTTGTGGATGATGTTACGCAACAGAAGCAGATACACAGACACATTGTTACCACAGTTGCAACCATGCCTTGAAAATAACAGGTTTTCTTGATGCAACATAATGGTCTCATTTGTACATCGCACTGGAAAATACGATCTCTTTCAATGCCAAGTGGTCACAAAATGTAACAATTAAAATAACTGTCATAAAGCTTCCATCTTAATCCTCCTTATATAGTATGAGCTGCAGCTCATTATCCCAGACTCAGTCTCATTGTAGGCAATACCACAAATACTGAATTCATTTGCAGACTTACCAGTGATGTATTTAGGATTGCTTCTGAAACGCTCATCGACTAAAATTAGGGCACCCCAGTCATTTTTATGACGGATACATCTGTCAAGGAAGAAAATTGAAAGCAACTGTTTATCAAATATATATATATATATACATATATATATATATTAGATTGATACGGCCTGTCTATATGAACATTCAAAACCCACATTCATTCATCAGCTGTGCGCTTGCCAGAGAATAGTATATATATATATAGTGAACATTAAAGTAACACATATACTATATACATATACTAATTTATATTCTGTTTGATTACTAGACTTTATTTATAATCAATTATGATGTGGTTGCAAACATGCAGTGTGTAAGCTGGGACCTATACTATTCTGACATTAGTTCAAATGTAACAAAACGTTTTTGGATGCTATAACATCTGGCCCTCGGAGATTTATGGAAGGTCCTTAAACTATTCAACACAAACAGGTTCGCCTGCTGCTACTACTCTGTTTCATTTATGTTTGTGAAATTGATGACAAAAGATGCGATTCTTAAAGTAGTTACTGATCCTCAGTTCCCTGGTCACTCTCACTGTGGGGAAAAGGCGCTATTTTAAAGAAGCGTCCCTAGCTAATTTTAAGATAGGAAGGTTTTCTTGAAATTCAAATCTATGAATGTGCATTAAATGTAGATTTTTAATCGTTACTTTAAATCCAGTGGCTCTATAAAAACAATCTGAGTAAATATACTTAATATAGACTTTAAGAAACGATGATATAATATGATATACATTAGCACCTTCAATAAGAAAGAAGGTCCTCTAAAAAAAATTTGCTTTCCGTTTTGGAAATGTTATCGCTATAGCTAAATGAAATATGAAGAAATACAGAACCGGTTATATATTATATATATATATTAAAATATATATATATATATATATATATATATACACACACATTTAAGTAATCATTCTCATAAAAAGTTGACACCATTTCTGCATGGCTGAGTATTTTAGGATTAATATTAGAGTGCCAAATTCAAGCATTTTCTGCTTCTACTGCCATCAATCTCTACAGACATTTTATTCCTAAAATGTGACCACTTTCTGTCACTGTCAGCATATATTATATTTTGGTGAAGGACAGCTTCAAATAAAAGGTCACTTGTCTTTATTGACTTTCTTTCTCCTGTTCATGGCCTTTATGTGAAATAAAAAAAAAAAAGATTTTTTTATTTTATGTGTTTTAAAGGCTGGTAACTCAAACTTGGAATCTTTCTTGAACAATGAAAAATACGAAAAATCTAGTTCACTTCTTGTTATATTCAGCAGTAGGGCATTTTTAGAAAAGCTCACACCATTTATAGTTTACCAGACAAAAACTAAAACAGAAGGGTTCTCCCACACCCAGCTTTTTTTAAATTGTTAATATTACTAAATAAGCAATTTTAACTATTTACTTAACATTATTATCAAATCAATTTGGCCTCAGCACATTTCACTAAGTTATAAAATGGAATGAACAATGCTGAACTAATTACTTAATTTACTGAGCGCTATACAATGCAAAACCACCAAAACGATATGAAATAATTTGTTGCAAACTGTACAATAAACCCCATTATTATTGCTGCACTGAGGGTTTCTAAACGGGCACATTTTTATATAGATAACTTGTAAAGTAAAGCCCTCTAAACCTTCCAATATATGTTTCTCTAAAGCAAGGCATTGAAGCATTGAATCGTAGTTACTAATGAGTTAAATATTTCATACACTTGATTTCAAATGTCGGTATAATAAAAGCTTATAGTAGAGAGTAGAAGAAAATAACAACGCACCTATAAATACTGTGTCAGATGCAAAAAAATATATATATATACTGCACAGACCTCACCCAGAATAATGGATAATAGTTCAATAATAAATTAGCTTTTTTTTCTCACTTAAAAACATGGTTGGGCTAGTCCACAAACCTGTCTCATTTTTATGTCATTTTTTCATACTGCAACTGACATAAATATGAAATATTTTTTTGTTTAACCAAGAATTATCTCGTGTTCTAAAAACAAAGGAACACAATTACTATAACCCACAGCAGGTTACAATGCTAGAGTAACATTTGTAATGGAAATGAACACTCATAAAATAACACTTCTGTTGTAAATTTGGAGCAGTGATGTTCAACTTCTGCGCTTCATTTAACATAGACATCTGATTAATTTTACTGATTTAGAATTTCGTGATTTGGGGGTTCACTTTCTTTTTAAGTACTATGCTTTTGTGGATGCCCAAAAAAGAACAACCAAAGGTGAAAAGTCTGTGCGCATTGAATCTGTGAGTCCTTTTAATGGCCAGTAAGGAGAAGTTTATTCTAGCCTACCTAAGGTTTTGTTTAAATCCAGAAAGGCTTATACAAAATGCTGGCAAGCGGATTGGCTTTAAACATGTGGCTAGTAAACTGCTTGACGTGGAGCTTTTCTACGGTAATGTAAACCCAAATGGTGTTTTATGTAGATCTTTTATCCAAAATCATAACAACACATTTTTTGTGGCCCTGGCTCCCTCAAAGGAAAACTTACCTCCCCAAAGCTTGGTTCAGAGCTCTGTATGCCTGGATTTCGTACCACTGACTGCCAGGGAGAAGCCCTCTAGCTTTTGTATGCTGATCATTATACTTTCTCTTTAGCTCGACCTAAAACACAAATGAACAAAATATATTGCTGTTTAGCAAGAAAAAGTCACAGAATGGGGTTGACAACGTAAAAGAAGAACAGCTGCGAAAATCTCTCTATTTTTCTATAAGAGTCTATGTAAAATATGTATAAGTAAAAAAAGGCATTTTCTTCAGTATAAAGGTGTTGGTAAAAGCAGCAGCAATCAGAGTTCTGCATTTCTTTAAGGACACCTCATACAATGGGTTAAACGACCAACAAAAACGTCAGTAAAAATCCCGTGAGGGTTACTTGTTTACATTGGCATGCTTCCTAGCTGCAAAAAAATTGTAAAATTAATAAAATGCTATGTCTGTTACTCACATTATTTGGAATAGCTAAGCAGATTTAACATCACGGTAATGTACTTTATATTAGCACCCAAAAGATCTGAAGGAGGGATTTTTCACTATGCCGTATTGCACGTTGGCACTTCGCTTACTCTCTTAACCTATGGCATTCTTATATGGGTTTGCGAGGACTAGGTTGCATAGCGCTACAATTTCTCTCCTTTTTTTCTTATAGCTGACAGTCATCAAAATGTAAAAGTTTTCAATATGTATAATATATATGGCAACATCATTGGGGTAAATAAGATAACTACTTTCTTGTTATCCAAATATTCTGGTGTTTTCATAAGCCGTAACAAATTTGGGAGACGTTAGCAGTAAATTAGTTTCTGATAATTTATGATGCATATGAATAATATAATTTAGTTTTGTTCTAAGTGAACGGCTTGTGCTACAACGCCAACAATATGGTTTTCTGAACTATGTCACAAAAATGGTCTTCAGTGTTACCGTTTACAGTATTTTTGTTTTGTGGGTTTTTCATACTAGCTTAGTGTATACATAAATATATATATTCTATCGGTACACTATGAACTATGTATGTGACATACAACATCGTCACCTGGACAAATCAAATTCCCCCTGTTACAAGGCAAAATCTACATATTTCTACCGGTCACGTTATATGTGGAATAACGAAAGAGGTGAAGACCTATAAGATATAAAACTTTTCATTCAAAAACTTAGAAAATGTTAAAGGAAGAGTTTTATTGTCATTTAGGGTTAAATCGGCACTGGAAAACGCATGTATTTTTGGGGCTGCTCTTTTGTGCAGTGTTAACCTTTTAGACTGACAGCTGAAGGGACACGCTTCAGGAGTAAAACAGCAGAATTCTAACTATTTCTGACAGGTAACTTTTAACATGGGTTGGGGTACATCTTTTTTTTTTTTCTTTCTGTACCTGTGCCCTTTAAAATAATCTCTCAAATTTACAAATTCCATCTTTGAAGCCAGACAATAAACGGAACTTGATTCTGTAGATAATTTCCTTAAGTATGTGACATAAAAGGATTTTTTCCTTTTGAAGAAAGTAGGGAGAACTTCTTCCTGTGACCTCGCATAAAACTATTATAGCAGTTCATTGTAAAAACATTAAATTATTTTATTTATATATACACACACATACTCTCATTTATATAGTTACACATTTACACACATATACATAGATCAAATTGGTCTATCCATACACAGGTAGCATGTACTTGCCAACTATAAGCTTGCAGGTTATGTTTTCCAAAAGTGCTTATGAAATTAAAACTTGTGTGTATATATATATATATATATATATATATATAATATAAATAAAAAATATGCCTAATACTGTACTTAAAATAAATAATAAATGCATTTCATTGAAATTAAACATCCGAGCCATATAAGAGGTTCACGCTTCTATCCATAGCACAACCCTACAGCACAGTAAATGAGACATTCTGTCAAAGACATCTAAAGATTACATTCTAAATAATATAAAATGGTAATAGCAATTTTTTTTGGCGTGTCACCAAAAACGGTAAATCTACAAAGAAAGAAAAAAAGAAAACCGGTCCGAGCATACCTGGACTGAAACGTAGCTGGGTAAAGTACGATATATTACAGCAAAATACACCAACTGCATTAACAATATAGCAAGAAAAAAAATAAATGGACATAATAAAAGTGAAAATATCTCACCCCCGTACACATATGGCTTCTTTTTTGGGGCTATTATTTGTAATTTACAAAAAAATATATATTTGTTATGAGGAAAATGTTGAGCCCTATATAAATATATACTGATTAACGTTAAAACCAATAAAATGAAAAGCTAACAATATTCCCTACGATACCAAATAAGCACCAGGAAAGTCAAGATTTATCTGTATCTAACAAAAGGCTTAAAAAACCAGAAATGCTACAAATATTACCCTGGGCCTTTAATCAGAAGCAAGGGTTAGGAAGGTAGATAATTATTGCTGATTGACAAGGCACCGAAAGGTTACTGAAATTAAACTTTTACACTTAAGTAAGCAAAGAGGTTGTTTTATCGCACAGATCATGTTTCGGCATGATAAGGCTATATGGATTGCTGTGGGTTAAACATTCATCACAAGCCTGGCAAAAAAAGAAAGGCTCACGTCAGTTTAATGCAATCAGAATCTATTTCATTGTATAACTTCACATTAGCAGACATCAAATAAACGCCCGATCCAAAATGACAGGTTGCATATGTGAAAAAGCCACTTGCCCCTGCTAGCGTATATTCCCAATGTGCAGGAAACCACAGGCTAGAAGGGATTAGTTAAAATGTCAGAAGACGGCCTTTCACCTGCTCATCCTTAAAATTATACTCTTTCAGGCATGCTTTACAGACACAGAGCTTCAGCGAGCAGCGGCACTCGGCCTGTGGCAAGCTCTGCCATCTTGTAGCTGTCACAGAGATTAAGCATTGATCTGTTTGTGAACATACTGTATTCATATTAGTGTATGTCCAGCAGAGTTATACCTGCCACAATGTTCTTTTATGCATAATTAGGTAAATACATAGCAAGCCTGTGTGTCTATCTATACACCGGCATATGAACCTATAACGTGAAATAAAACATGCAGAGCATTATGCAAGTGATCGTGCGGCCTCACATATACATACACACACACACAGACATATATCAGTTATAGCATTTATTTAGGCTATTTTTAAATACTAAAAAAAATACTATGGATTCACTGGTGGGTAGGGTTTTAGGATATATGGAAATACTTAGAATCCTTCATGAATTTTGTTGCTCTTATCAAGGATATCACCTTCACTTTAACACTGTTCATGTTTCACTTCTCAACCCTACACTATTACAATCCATATCTGTGATATAAATTGGCTTTAACGTTGGAGTGTTTATCTTGGATGATCTGACCCAATCAACTGAATGCCCTGACCCAATCAACTGAATGCCCTGTCTGCAAAGATCACAGAAATCATTAGTATTGTTGCATGTTGTAAATTAAATAGTAACAAAATATCTTGTAGGGCCACATTTGCATGTAGCAGCACAGTGACATGAAGAAAGGGATTAAACAACCGATGTGTATTCTTTATCTATAAAATTCCTGGCAAACTGTCCTTTGTATGTACACAATAGAGTCTTAATGATACGACGATGTTGCAAAATGTTTACAGATTTGTCTCAGACGGTTGCTACACTAAGGATTTAGATGGCAAAACAGTACATACCAAAATCATACAGATGTCATCTCTCCCCAAACAATAATCAAGTCACAGCAATGATTGCTACCTCGAAACAATGGTTTAAGTACATTAAAAAAGAAGAAGTCAAAATACACCATACATTTAGTAAATTATTTTATGCGGACATTTAAGTTTATTACCTTTTATAAAAAGTATGTCACATATTCCAACATATATGTTAATTACAAAAACAATCACACTTATTAAACCCCCCCAATGCATGGACACATCATACATGAAAACTGTTTAAACATGTTAAATGTACTGATTTCAACCATTCCAGATTTTTAGAATCTCACCCACTTCATCATGCATTGTTAATGACCAATCCTAGCAAGTTTCTCCTTTGAAATATACAGTTAGAAAAGTGAGAAAAAAAATTCTATAAACCTCACAAATAAAACTTGGTAATCTATTCTTGATAACATGATATGGGTGCATGAGTATTATACATTGCTGAGATTCTAAAGAAATGTTACAATATTTATACAATATTTCTTACAAAGGGAATCAGCCCTTTTGTATAAATAGGCGAGATGGAATGTTTTCTCCGCAGCACAATATACCGACATGAAATTTCGCTGCTCTGTTTTTTACCTTAATGCGCTTTTTTCTATATGAAATACATTGTGACAGCTCTTTGTTGCTTGGGATTTGCACTCTAAAATAAACACTGCTACTAGAAACTTGCACAAAGCAGGTCCCACACAGCCGCGAAAGGGTTAAACAAATGTCGCATAGTTGAAATAAAACATACTTTTCAATCGCTCCCAGGGCTGTTTTAATCTTCCACCAAGAGACCTAAATAGTTTATCGAAAATGTGTTGGGCAAGACAGAGAATGTGCATTAAGGGCATTTACTACCCAATACCATTATATTGTAAACACATTTATCTGTGGATACATCACGGCAGAAATTCCAAGTGCGAACATGAGAGAACACAATGTTACTTTTAGATTGTTTTCATAGATTAAGGTTCTCGTCCTCATTCTTTTTATAGTAAATGCACAAACTGGGATAGGGGGAAAATTGTTTGCATATATAATTGTTTGCTATTCTTTTATAAGCAACTCTCTTCAAGCAAAAAAAAAAGTGTCCAAAGGTAATTTCATCCTCTTTGTGCTCCATCCGGTATGTTTGGCAAACAAGTGTGTTGCATACCAGTGTTGCAATGGATCTGTTCCACAATACGTGTAGTATTCTCTGAGGAATACTTCAAGAAAGTCCGTCATGGATTCCTCAACTGCTCCAAAACACAATCAAGCTATGCTTGGGGAAAAAATGGTAGAATAAAAGGCAATAAAGAAACCATGAATGGGATACTACTGGGAACACCAAAATTATTCTTTATAATGAGGTGACTGGATGAAGCACATTTCGACAGACAATTGTTGACAGATGTGTTCTTCTTTTGAGCAAAGCAGTTTAACACATCATTAGTTCGTATCCAAACCCTAGTCCCTACATCCAAATATTGATAACGAGGCACAAGGAAATATTGGATGTTCAAAGAAGTGTCTAGTTCAAAGCAAATTCTACAAATACTCTTGTGAAACCATTCATTCCAGCTGTTAAATTGAATAAACTGTGTTAACGCATTAGGAGTCTAAAACTATGTATTTTGCAAGAAATGTGTGGTGCAACAATGTCACTAAAGAAAGTTAAGGGTAAAACCTAACGAGCGGTGTCAAAACCGCTTTAAGAGCCCTGTGGAACTGTAGCTACAAACAGCATTTTAAAAGTATGTTCACTTCAAAGCTTCTTAGTATACACATTTCTTTGTTTAGGCCATTAAAAATATTATAAAAACAAGAAAAATAAAGGGCTTGCAAAAAAAAACCTGTAAACTAGAAGAATAAATACAGATTAATTCTCTTGGTTTTTGGACACAAAACAAAAAAGAACATTTATTACAAACTCACAGTTCTGTCTGTTCAGAGGACTATTACGTTTAACAGCTGCAACATTTTAACACAGTAAAGGGTTGCCTAGTGAACCTTATCTACATTATTTTAACTTCATTGCTTAAATGTTCACATTGTCACATAGGTAGAAAGATGTGACTGCCTGCTTATTTAAATGAGCATATATTGCCCATTATTTAAAAAAGTACAAGGTGCACCTACACACATGGTTAGTAATGTAGTAGAAATGGTAGAAAAGGTGGTAAAAATAAATAGATGAAAGTGTCTGCTTTCTATTGTTTTTATCGATTCCCATTCTGCCTCTCTTCTCAAAATGTCTTAGATAGCATGCTCTCTTCGACATCCATCTGCTTATATGTTTATTGGGTAGCTACTACCCAATGTGACTGCTGAATGGTGAGTGGGCAGGAAGGCGACTTCATTTGAGGGATATGACCTTATTTGAGGGATAAAAGGTAACTTTTGGGACATGCACAATGCAGTTTTTGAACCTGGGATTTTGACATCTTGTCCCTCTGCCCCCTTTTTAAACTAGACATTTCAAGTAGTGGTATTTTAACATGCACTAATTCATTAAGTTTGTGGTAGTAATTCTGTCTGTGTGTGTGTGTTTTTAGCCACACATTGTACTGCAGGTAAAGCTCCGAGTATATGTCACTGTCAAGCAACATCCCAATGTGTGTTTGGGCAACATCCCCTGAGTATGTGATACCACCCATGCATGGGTTTGCCTGGTTGTTTGGGAGCTAAAAGGCCACATTTGGGAGATGTGCCTTTTTCAATTTAGAATTTTACGATCTGGTCATTCTGCCCCCATATCCTATTTGGGACATATTTGAACCCAATCAATTCAATTTACCCCATCAAACCATATATTTAAAAACTAGACACCCCAAGGTATTAAAAATAGTAGTATTTTAACACTTTTCATGCACTTATTCTACCATCAACCTTTGTCAAAATTTGTGGTAATTTGTGTGTGTGTTTTTAACACACATTGTACTTCATGTATGAATTTATATCTCCTGGTATAAGCCACTGTCAAACAACACCACAGTATGTGTTCAGCAACATCCCCTGAGTACAGTGATACCACCCATACATTGGTTTGTCAGGTTGCATTTTTTAATTAAGAATTTTACTATCTGGTCATTCTGCCCCCCATGTCCTATTTGGGGCATCTTTGAACCCCACCAATTCAATTTACCCCATCAAACCATATTTTAAAAAAAAAAAAAAAACACCCCAGAATATTTCAAATTGTGGTACTTGAACTTTTTCCATACAATTCTTCTACCACCAGCCTTTATTAAAGTTATTATCACTGACCACTTCCTAAGTTCTTTTAAATCAGACTCCCATGGCCATGTTAAATATGGCGGGCATTGATGCCCCTGGGAGGGGCCCCTGCTGCAGATTTAAGGTTATCTGTTATGCCTTGTATTTTGGCGGTTCCAAGGCTAAATATGAAAGATGTGCTGAAAGATGTATTCAGCACACCCACCGAACACAGCAAAAAGCCACATGCATGGATATTGCATGTTTGGACATTATAACTTGCGCATTTCAGTTTTCAAATTTGTAATTCTGACATATTACCGTATTTGCACAATTATAAGACGACCCTGATAATAAGACGACCCCCGAAAATTTGAATATTAATTTAGGAAAAAAAGAAAAAGCCTGAATATAAGACTACCCCTATAGGAAAAAGTTTTACTAGTAAATATTAATTCACATGTAAACTATTTTTTATATTTAATAAAAGCTATGAAAAAATGATTTTTTTGTTTTATTTCCTTTTATTTGCCACTGCCCCTAGTTATGCACAGCTACCCCCCAGAAATGCCTTATACCCCCCCTTAAATGCCACTCTGCCTTTTAACCCCTATTTGCCACCCTCCCCAGATATGCATTATACACCCATATATAGCCCTCTGCCTCCCTGACATACATTTTAACCCCCTATTTGCCACTCTGCCTCCCTGATATGCCTTATACACCCCTATATGCCCTGCCCTCCCTGATATGCCTCCTCCTATATTCCACTCTGCCTCCCTGATATGCCTTTTAACCCCCTATAATGCCACTGACTCCAGATAACCATATAACCCCCCCATGCCATTCTTACCCCCCCCCCCGGCTTACCAGTGTATCCCCTTACTTGTGACCCATGCTTCAGACTCCCTGGTGTCTAGTGGGGCAGCCAGTGGGCGTCTGTGCGATGCAGACCTCCGCTGCTGCTGGCCAGTATTTCCACCGGGGCTTCTATGACTGAGCGCCGGCATCACATGACCTTCCGGTGCTCCACCATAGAAGCCCCGGCCGAAGTGCTGGCAGTAGCAGAGATTGTCCACAAAGTTCACTGGCTGCAGGATGCGCACAGACAACCTCTGCTGCTGTGCCAGCACTTCTGAGGGGCTTCTATGGTGGAGCACCGGAAGGTCATGTGATGCCGGCGCTCCGTCATAGAAACCACCAGAGGAAGTGCCAGCAGCAGCAGAGGCTGCCAGAGAGGAGTATCCAGGCCTTGTAATGGAGAAAAAAGTGCATTTTCCTGGGCCCATGTCTCATTTGGGGCACAGCAGCTGTCCCATATTTCAATTTAACCACATAAGACTATATATTTCCTAAAAGCACACCCTTTGAAGATTTCAGAGACACTCTACCTACCTTTCTAGGTGCAGACCACAAATCTAATGGGAAAACAGGATTTTTTTTTTCTACATGTTCACATTTAGAAAATAAGATATAGTAGTAAGCGTCCTCACAAAAATATTCTATCCATTCTATCCTTGGTAGGGGAATTAAGTCAACAAGATTCCAAAATTGCCTGATAGGAGCATGCCACAATACATCACTCTAAATTAGTAGAAAATGCGTGTGAGGAGACCCTAGATAGGGGGACACCTCCACAGACTTTCAGGTCATTTAGTGTACAATTTAATTTATTATAAACTATAAATGAATCAAGTAAAACAGACAAACTGTGCACACAATCTGTGAAAAGTGTACTATCTGGATGTGTAAATATAGATTTGAATCAGTACATAATTAAATTAGGTAGATTATGGTAAATGAAGTTATTAAAATCAATGAATTTAATAAAATGTATGAAATAAAAAATGCTCAATAATTCATAAAATAGCCTCCAGACAGTTCTAATTATGTGTGAAAATTAAAGAAGCACCAATTGATGACATCAAGTCTTCATCCTTTTCTTTTTCGTATAGGAGGGGAATTTGTAATGCAATGAAAAGTATGAAATGAAATGAAAATGCAAAGGAGAATGGGGCACGCATACAGCTATCTTGGAAAGGACAAGGGCCAAATATGGCTTTAGGTATTAAAGTGGGTAAAACTCATACTACTCATATGTAAATTGTGAGCACTGAAATGAAGCATATGGTCTGCAGTTTTGGCATTTTTTTCCCCAGATATTTCAGAGAACTGTAACTGGAGACATTAGCATAGTCTGCTAACAAGCTTTAGAAAACTCAAATGTGGGAACAATAAATAAGATTACAAAGACTTAATATCACCTCTGCTGCCAATAAAAGATTGTTTTTATACAAATTTAGATTTATACTTTTTAGACTAACATTCAAGGTACTCTTTCATGATTCTTAGGAGTACTCCTAAATTAATTTTTTTAAGAATAAAACTGTTTACCTTGCTTAATTATCATGTGAAACAGCAAATTTAAAGGCTATTGCAAGCTTGAGTTTCTTAGCGGAACATAATGTTTCACTTGCGATACATACGTGTGTTTTTATAGTCTGTGTTTTGCCACATAGCCTCCTAATAATGTTATTCTACATCAAAAGAGAAAATAAATGTTGGCTATGTAAAAGCGCATACTTTTTTTCACTGGTATTGTTGCCTGCTGAAGTGTGTTATCAGTGAAACCACTTATTCTATTCATTACCTAGCACTCGCTCTTGTAATCCCCTTGACAAGAACAGCACGAAAGGCTTATATAATGATAAAACCACTGCACAATTTGAGTGATGTCAACTGTAGTATGTGGCATCTTAGAAAGCTTTACAATTCGACAAATCATGTAGCACATTCACCCCAGGCCCATCTACTCATCTCAGCCTTATAGGCTTTGAGCGACTGTGAACAAGTGACTTGATTAAAAACTAATGCAACCAAAAAAAATCTACTGAAGAGAAAATTCAATCTGTGTCCAACGATGCAGAAGTGAAGAAAAAAAAATCTAACCGCTTCCCTTGAGGTACAACACTGTTCCATACGTTGACTGCTACTGTGGTTTAGGTGAACTTGTAAGTGCCACTCAATCTGACAAATCCCCAAGGTGATTGCTTCACTTTTAAAGCCTTCAACGCACTTTGACAGTGAAGTAAAAACTTAAAAGGTCAGCACTGCTTGCTAAGGACAAGAAAAAAAAAAATCAAAACAAGCAAATCAACCTGGAATGTAACATAAATTTGATAAGTAAACTAATGAAAGAAAACTAGTAAAAAGAAAAGTTTACCTATGTAGTATAAGTGCTAATAGTTACTTTTAAATTTTTTTTTTATTTTAATAAAACTTTTGACATCTATTCCAAAGTACATCAGAAGATGAAAGATGACGTCCAACAGTTCTTATTTCATTATCTGGAATCGCTAAGGGGAAAAAAGTCTGTTATTAAACACATAAAATCGTTTTACAAGAGGACTTTTGGTTCTGCAAATATTTTGGAACAAGAAAGGTCTCAATAAATATATAATTAACTATATTTTTACACAAACATAGGCTTAATTTGCTTAAAGGGCTAAAGTGGGAAAACACACCGTGAACTTTGCAAATTATTTTCGTGCACGTTAGTCCATCACATCTGGGGTGTTCTCTTACGAGGCCAGGATTATCATTAAGAGAGGTACTATTAGGAAAACCATTAAGTCATCCCATATAGTTTATGTATAACGCAAAAAGCAGGAAGTAGGAGACCCCAGCAGGAGGTAACAAATAAAAGTTTTAATGCCTCAATATAAAAAATATTTTTTTCTCAAAATTGCAGGGGTACACCTCTCACATCTGTGGCACCTAATCCGTTTTATTGTGATCTCAGCACGTACTCTAAGCTATTGTATGGCTCCAGCTACAATGGTAGCTACTTTAAGATGCCGTCAGTTAGGTGCAGCTACCTCAATGTATTTAATTAACACAATCTACAACAATGAGGACGCTATTACTATAATACCTTGCAATTTACTTCACATCATAAGTACATCTACGTGGTAAATGCTTGCACACATTGAAATATTACTTACGCAGATAAACTGCCAATTGCTGTTTCACCGACGTGCCTACTTGTCATGGTGTAAATATATAATCCCTACCTTATATGCACTAAGTTTTAAAAACCAAGAATGAAAAGCAACTCTTACCTATCCAGCTATGTCTGAACACTGGTGGCTGTGTAGCTGTAATGCTGGAGTGTGGGCAACCTGTAACCATCCTGGGTAACTTTTAGCACAGCAATAACTGTCAAACCTGTGTCAAAAATAGGGTAACCGTGGACAACCTGTGGCGTGCCTGTTTGTGGAACAGCACATCTTAAGTGATAAATTAACTTTTCTTCTACTGATCCAGTTTGAACACGGCAATATAAATGTAATAAAAAAACAGGATGCCTTAAAGGGGAATCTCTGAACTGAAAAGAACCCCAGCTCTGTAGATTGTGAGACAAAAGAGCCCATTCTATGATACTGCTCCTTGTAAAGACCAGGATAAAAAATAACCCACACTACACTAAACGCAGGTGTCTCGGGTGGATATTACTCATTAAGCCTATTGTCACGCCACAAAAATGAGAACCTTATTGGTGAAATCTGTCAAAGTCTACAACATTGACAATGATTTATGAGGTACAGAAAAACATTGCTGAGGTTGCCATATCTGGTCCATACTACCTTGCTGGACCTTACATAGCAACAATCCACTGCATCATATAACCAACACAGATGTACCAAAAAATCCCCATTATAATTTGCAAAAATGTCTTTTTACAAAACGTGTTGCATGGGATGGGAGGTAGGACAGCTCAGCATTTTAGTTTATCAATTTTCTTTTTAAAATGAAACTTTGCAAAACGAGCAACAGCAATATATATATCAAAACCAGAGTCTGTTTCACCTGCCAGACTTTTGAAGCTTATGGCGCGAGAGCTGGAGAAAACCTCCAGTCAGAAAATCCTGGCGCAGCAAAAACATTCCAATGCTTTGCAATAAAAAAAAAAATTGAAAAACGCGGTATGATGTTTTCTGTCATTACTCACAAATTATACTTGTGGAAACAATCCATGGACTGTGTTCCATATACAATTTCCACACCTGCTCTGTGCTCATTTCTAAAGAGGAAATAATAGAACACCGGCTTGCAGAACAGGTGTGGAAAGCTCTGATGAATGTGGTTCATAGTGTTTGCCTTCAATGCTTGAGATTTAAACAATGTTTGCTAGCTGGCAAGAAGGACAGTCTATGATTTATGTATAGGATAAAAAGCCTTCTAACTGTAATCAGCAGGTCCAACATTTTTAGAGAAAATTAGAAAAATGTATAAAAGAGACAGATTTCCAACTTGGAAGTGATTTTGTATTAAACACTGAACGACAAAGTGGCCGACAGAGGTTTAAAGTGAATCTATCATAAAGTTGTGCGTGTTTATACATTATATTGAGTAGATATGTCATTTTTCAAAATCCTTTTAAACTTCAGTTCAGGTAATAGCAGTATTTACAGATTAAAATTACCAATATATGTAGTTGAGGATTGAGGTAGCATGCAATACCTGCCTTTATATACTGTATGCCTATTATAAAAATGTTACCCTCAGCAGGTCAAGACTAAATAGTTTAAAAAGAGGTGGGAGGTAAAGAAGGATGGCACGTTAACACACAAAAGAGATATAATAATAAAAAAATAAGAGTCATGTATTATTTAGATAAAGCATACCGGTTTTTGCGATGCCAACGCAGGGTAACTTTACTTACATTGTTTCATTGACAGGCCTAAATTTGTAAATTTATGTAATTATTAGCATACAAATGCTGTGCATTGTCACCAAGTAATAATGCATTCAGGATCTGAGCACAGACAGAAAAATAAACATGAACCCTATTCAATTGTTTTATTAAATAAAGACAATGCATTTGAGGACCCATTGGTCTATTATAACAGACAGATAAAATGAAGTGCCATTTTAAACTCTGAGAAAACAGCACAATAATTTGGGTGAAATAAAACATAGCAAAATTGTGATAAAGATAACTTAATGATGGGTTTGTTAACAAAAACATTTAACAATGCTTTGTTTTAGTTTAATTCTAAAATGTGACAAAATAGATTTAAGAAATTAAACTTAATGTGACGTAACTGAAAAGGACAATTGTTAAAGGTTTTTGATTTCTTCTTCTAGGTATCCTTTTTTAATTTTTATGTAAGTAGCTTTAAAAAATTCAAGCATCTGCTAATCAATTGATCTTATAATTCCTTCTTCTACTATTATAGGTTATTCCAGTAATATGATAACCAAAGCATACAATTCCGAAACAAATACGATACAGCAGTAATGTATTGTTATAAAAACAATGTTATCTTATTAAAACATTTAATCTGGAAAGCTTTGCCGACAGCTGGAATATTGGTGCCTTGCTGAATACATTTTACAAAAAGTATTGGAAATTAAACAGGAATCAGTTAACTTTGTTGAAAGAAGCGGAACACCCCCACCGAGAAATACTGTTAATAAAAACTTAAACCTATGCAACCCCCCCCCCACATTGCTTAAGTACAATTAAACATACTTTCTTCTTTCACATCATAGCTCATCTGTTTTAGGTCGAAGTAACCTGATAAAGGTGAAAAAAAACAAAGGGATGGTTGGCAAATTTAGGTGGATCTGTATTCTTTTTATTTAACCTTTATAAAATTTCGAAGAAAACGGAACTTCAGTTCCATTTATCTCAGGTAAGTGTAATAAATTTTGACTTTAACTAAACAAGCCACAATTGGCTCCAAAATTTTCCTACCACTATTTTCAGGTCCCAGAGGTGGGCAAAGGAAATCCTGGTCACAGCCAAACCAGTCATATATTTGGCTCCGCCGCAGATTTTCCTACGTGTAAGCCAATTGCTAGTGTATCCAGATTTTATCTAATAAAATGAAATTATCATGATTGTATGGCAAAAGTCCTACTACACAGAGGGACAACTACATAGTTGTCAGTGGCAAATGTAATAATGGTCATATATTATTACTTCCTTTCATATAGTGTATGTCAGACAGGGGTGCATTAAGTTTTCCTTTTTTTAAAAATTTATTAATGCAATAAGATCAGTAACATTTGCACCACTAGACAATATTTTGGATCAAAAACAGTGCTTGGATTTTGTATGGTGCTTGACTTATTGATGCCCTTATTTCAGCAAAGTGAGAGAGATTCATTTGCATTCCTTGTCCTCTTCTACTAGCTTTTCTAAGGCTATTCATCTTACACTGGCTTGGTAGCCTTCTAAGTACTATGCCATGAAGCCAAAGTGGTCACAAGCCATCTGTCTCTTTATATTTATCCTGAAACACTCTGCCATGACCTGGGAGCCGACAGAGCCTTAATAGGCCTAATTATGATCCGAAATGGATGGTCAAAAGTGTGTTCATCTGAACATTTAACTTAGCAACTTAAAGACATGACATAATATATTAAAAGTGCAACATAAGTGCAGTGTTAGAAAACAATTTGTATTTCTTTGCTAATGTCATACTATTTTATTCTGCTTTCTTCATAGGTAATCGCGTAGCCCATGTGCACTCCCTCATTGACAAATCTTTGTCCTATGACTCCTTCAGGCTATAATTAAACTTGGACTAGAGTCCATGAAAATGTTAGCTGATGAATCGCCAATTGGTTCAGGCCTAGATATGTCACTGGGTTGCAGTTGCTTCACTTCAAACTGTTTTTTTATTAATGTTATACTAACATCAAAAACAAAATCCAAACATGGGACTAGAAAATAGGACTGTGCAATGCAGCCTTGGGTTTCTGCCACAGACCGCATTAAAGCAGGTTTAATTGCATATAATCAGCAGGTCATAGATTACTTGTAATATTGATCATTAATTTGGAAGTGTGGAAAGGTATAATTATTAATAGATGTTCCAAGAGGAGGAAAAAATGTTACAGGACCTAAAAGTACAGATGCTGGCTTAGCAATCATTAAGAGGCACCATATTTTGAAATGCTTTTACAAATGTAGAATGTTTTATTGCACTTGCTGTAAAAATAATGTTTCATGCTCCTTTCACACGTATGGAATCTTTAGAAGTGATGTCCAACTTTTCGCTGGCGAAGGGCATAACTCTTTTAGAATCGTATACTTAATTATTCTAACAGGGTTCCAATCCTGAATTTCATTTAATGAAAGTCTCCGGAGTTCTCCAGCAGGCAAGGACTGTAGAAAAGACTCTCCGAGCCTGGTCCATCAGGTGAACAGCGCTATTCGAGATGCAGTGCAACAGCACGGCAGTTTCGCCTCGCAAATATGCGCTCATTTACATACATGAAAGTCATACCCCCAAATCATTGACTAGTTGATTCCATCTCATTCTGATTTTTTTCTAGGTAGAAACTGCTTCCTCACCATAAATCACGCATAGAGCGTCGATATGCCGCAGAAGGCCTTGTCAGTAATAAATTAATTACTAAACAATACAACATAACAACAATACAACATAACAAAACATGCATTGGGACATTTGGAGCCAAGTATCTGTATGGCTGCAATGTCTAAGGTTACATAGGGACATAATTATGAAAGAATCTTAAAGAGAAATATAGGTATGTTGCTGAAATATGTGAACAATGGTCAATTTTAACACAAACTAGATCCTGATACATTTCGATTGTCTTCTGAGTGGTATGGTACACAATATCTGTAATTTTGTGTTGTGTTTGTGCTCCGTGATTAAAACAGTGCACAAGAACTGCTCTTTATACTTAAGACTTACCTACACAAAATAAATTGCAGTATAATACAGTATAAATATTATATTCTATACAATATTTTTATAAGCCTTATTTCAGTGCACTGTTTGGCAGAAAGCATCATATATTTCATCAAAGTATATTCAACAATTGATCATGGTTGAACTTCACACAGGTGGTTTATAGTTTATATTATGTACTGTATATATACAATTACAAAAGGAATAGCAAGTGCAGTATTTTTGACACATTCGCTTTAACATATGAACCACTGCAACTTTACAACAAGTGACTTTCACAGGTTGATCAGGATAAATCATTTAATGTTAATGTTAATATTCTAACTTGTTGAAAAGCAATTATACTAAGGTGCATTAGGTGACATATTCCGTTTAGGATAAAATGCCATTTGAAAAATTACAAAAATGAATCTAACTGCAAAAATAAATATAATTTCGCAAACATTCCAGCTAAATGAATAAATAGTTACCTAAAATGAATAAAATATTCAGAGTGATTTTGGCCACGTTTCCTTCCTTTGTATATCATCATCAATTTCTATACAAGTTTTTATTATGCATACCCTCTGAGTTACTATGCATTGATAAGAAAACATTGCAGTGGATTCAGACTTCAATGTTGAAACAAAAATACATTTTAAATCACAAATAAAATAATAGTGATACTCACTTGCAGATCTTTCACATTAGGAAAAGGAATTCCCACAGTAATTACAGCACGAGCATTGTCATCAGAGAAGTCCAACCCTTCACTCACTTTTCCTCTGCAGACCGCAATAAGGAGAGCACCATCTGGATGTCAAAGATATATTAAGCTTTTTTTCAAAACCTGTGCTTACATATGTATAAAGTGAATGACACAATAACCGCTTAAGTAAAAGCAGGGTCAGCTTAAGAATCTTGTTGCAGACAAAGTTAAGTACTCCTCAGAAGTACATGACCTAAAATTCCTGCACTGTGGTCAAAAGCAGTGACATGACGTTTTATTATTATTATTTTTTAGTTTTATATAGCGCCATCAAATTCCGTAGCGCTGTAAAATGGGTAGACAGGACATAGCAAGTAGTATGTGACATACAAAAATTGACTAACAGGTGAGGAGAGCCCTGCTCAAACCTCAATGTATTTAACATTGATCTCTACGGCTATGAATAAACTGCATGTTTAAACATTAAAGGCCATAATTGCATGATAGAAGCAATAACGTACCTAGGGGCGGTCCACCCCGGTGCCACTCACCAGGGGGTGCCACCAGGCTGGCATTGGGTGTGCACCCCTCCAGAGACAGACTGTAATGTCCACCGCTAGAGGAGCAGGCTCGGTTGGGAAGATCAAGGATCTCTAACCAGCTTAAAATCAACCAAGGGAGCAGGAGACCTCCAATCCATTCCAATGTAATGTCTGCCTAAGTATATATGATAGCAATTATGCTGTACCACTGTCAATGTCTGCCTCAGTATATATGATAGCAATTATTCTGTACCACTGTCAATGTCTGCCTCAGTATATATGATAGCAATTATGCTGTACCACTGTCAGTGTCTGCCTCAGTGTATAGTGATAGTAGTTGTGTTGTTCCACTGTAATGTCTGGCTCAGTATATAATGATAGCAATTATGATGTACCACCGTCAATGTCTGCCTGAAGCAGTTATGCTGTGCCACCATCAATATCTGGCTCAGTGTATAGTGATAGCAGTTATTTATTATTATCTTTTATTTATACAGCGCCAACAATTTATGCAGCACTTAATACAATACATATATTTAAGGGGTATGACAAGACGAGAATTGACAGACTAAGACAAACTGAGACAGTAGGTGGAGAGAGTTATGATGTTCCACTGTAATGTCTGGCTCATTCTATAGTGATATGAGTTATGCTCTTCCACTGTAATGCCTGGCTCAGTATATAGTGCTAGGCATTATACTGTACCACTGTCAATGTCTGCCTCAGTATATAATTATAGCAGTTATGCAGTTTTAGTGGGAGGGGGTGCCACGTAAAGGATCTGCCCCAGGTGCCAAATACTCTGGGTACACCCCTGGATAGTAGAGTGGCATGGTGTTTGGTTACAATAATAGATATTCAATTAAACTGAGGTGTGTAGCGCCACTGTGGTGGAAACCAGCAGTGCTAGCTTTTGCTGACACGGGAGATTCCAGGCTGTCAGATGTCCCTGCAACTGTAAAATAGGCAGAACACACCGGTATGTCAATGCAACTTCTTGCCTCACCTTTTACGGATGTAACAATATGTCCATAGGATAGCAAATGGGTTAAAATGTATAATATAGTAAAAAAAAGTGTGATACATTTCTAAGGTGGAAAAAATTAAAGGCAAAGAATTGAAAATTTGATTTGATTTGAATAGATTTCTGAAGAAGTGGAGAAGGGTGGCACTATGATATAATCTATACAGTCTTCTAGAAAGAAGAACTACCAACAGGATCTCACTTAGCAAACTGCTAATTGTTTTGACTAACGAGCAGCACTTATGAATACACATGGAGTGTAGATGTTGGCAGTTAAACACAACTTTGTTTCTGGCTTTATTTTTTGTTGGTGGGGCAGTGTTAATCTATGTGTGATTTAACTTGTGGCGTACAAAGGGGAATGAAATTACACTGTGCTTCCGGCACACAGTAGCAAGTGAGAAGTACATTTAATTGAAAATTACCTTGGGTAGTGTGTTGGGGAAGGGATTTCATCAGTGGCTAGTAAAATCTAGCAAGGAAAAAGAGAATGGGCCTAACACATGAATGTATGTAATGCTTTAGTCAAACTGGGCACAGGAGACATTGAGAGGTAAAGAGGTGAGACACAGATGAGCTGAGGAAGTGTTAAAAGGCAATGCTTTAAACTTACTAAACCAAAGAAGCTTTGCAGGAAACACACAGCATGCGGAAGCACTGTGGCGGTGCGAAAACATGTAATAAACATTTGGAGTTGCTCTACGCTGACATCTTGCAAAGCCTCGCGGATAGATAGAAATGTTAAAGTACATAAAAAACATTGTAGGCGATATGTGAAGGCACTGTTGGTGTTTGAGCCCCTTACTCTTAAATTCAAAGTTTTATAGTATGTATAAACATGCCTGAATAGATTTTGTAAGTGGTGACAGAAAAGCCTATAGTTACTAGGAAAAAAGGTCTTCAATAAAAAAAAATACATTAAAAACCTCTCGCTTTAAGGTTAAAACAATACCATCATTGTTATGGTGATGCAAAATCAAGAGGTCACTCTACATACAGAAATAACCGATGCATGATTTGACTGAAGACTACTACATAGTACACTAAACGTACATTAAACGAACAATTTGTTCCATGGATACAGCCTAAAGAGAACTGCATGTTTTCATGTATGTGCTGGTATTAAACAGTGTATAATATTATAAAATCTTGCTTTTCATTTTACACGTTATAAAGTTTGACTGAATGTTACAGTGTTAGCAGTGGATAGCATAGCATTAGACAGCAACCTTTAGCGACTACTTAGGTCTCATCTTCAGGCATATAAAATACTAACACCGTACATACTTACAGAAATACCACCAGCTGGACAAAATAACCAACTCAACATGGCAGAATATTTCCCAAAAGCATTTACAAATAAATATTTATAATGCCAATACTATAGACAGGTTGTGATATGCTTCAGAGTCCAATGTCATAATAAATTAACCTTCAAGTGCCAAGAAAAGGTATTTAAAAGACATTGTTTAAAAGAAAAATACATACACAAGCTCTTGGTTGACCTCCCTATATCATATCATTTGTTTCATGTCCTGTTTTATGAAATGGCTGATTTAGTCAAATCTAACAGTGCAGCAACTAAACAACCCAAACTTTTGCCGGTGCCCTGCAAAACAGTAAACTGCATTATTCTGTAAAGAATAATACTTCCAAATGTCCCCTTACTGATAATATAAATATAAGCAGACTCACCTTTTTCTCTATTGCAACGTATTGCGTCATAGTACACCTGCAGTAGTTTGTCAAAGTCAGTCTTGTCTCCTCCTTGTGGTTCTTTAATGACTGTCTTGATCCTCTCCAGATTTTCCCATAGGCCTGTATGCATCCACCTGTCTTTTAATTTCTCCAACATCTGAAAAAACGTACAAACATGGTTAGTGATATTTGCATTCATGTCTGCTAGAAAAAAAAAATCTGCTGAAATCAAATGTATCAATGATATGGTGATTTATATATATATATATATATATATATATATATATAAACACTCCCTATTTGTAGTGTGTACAACTTTACAGACTGGTGTTATGCTTTACTGAGTTATGAAAGGTATCTGGAAATTATATTACAACGCTAAGTCATCTGCCAATAAAACTGTTACAATAATGAGCATTCTGAGAATTTTACGATTGTTGCGAGACTACAAAATTATCACTCCTAATAGGCTGTAAACATACAGATATGTAACATTGCAAAGCTAGCAACCTGTGAATGGTTTCTGCTTTGTTGCAGAAGCATGGTAAAATGATTTAAAAGCACAAATTATTCCCCAGTACATTTTACTTAGCTTTTACCTTGAAAAATCTACTGGGCATTCCACCAAATTTAAAACACTTAAAGTAGTTTACCCTGCCTCAGTGATACTTAACAGGAAAAAAACCCACAAAATATAAAAAGGTGTATATATATATATATATATATAATATATAATATTATATATATATATATAAACAAATAGAAAAAAGACACCAGTCCGTAACACTCTTCTTAATAAAATCACAGTATCAACACTGCTGTTAGTGCAAAAAGTCAGAGAGTCTCAAAGGAGAAGCATTGATCTAAAAGTCTTTTGCTATGTAAGGCTCTTCATGTGTATGCTGTTTAGATTTTCTTCATGGATAAACAGTGCTTTGAAATGAAAGTGCTTAATAACTGGGATGAAACAGGGTTGAAGGGTCAAACAGAAGTTTTATCAGCACTGGAAAATAAAATAATAATAAACTTTACCAATATAGCAGGTCAGAAGACGCTATGTTTCAAGCAAAAATTGTGAATTAAGGATTTTAAACACATTTTTGTGACAACAAAATAGGGTAAGCCTTAATAGTTTATAACCGTCTGTTTAAAAGCCCATCGTGCAGTGAATGGCTAGTTCAAATTTGTCACCTACACTTCAAATTGTAACCTCTGACCTTATGTGAAAGTCAACGGGAACAAAATCTGTGGAGCTTATTGTACTTAGCATACATCATTCACATTTCTCTTTATGCAGCCTTCAGCGATAAATCAATTTTTTAAATTAAATATCTGGACATCAATTACACGCGCACTAAACAATATTGTTTGACTATATTTTGCAAAAAGGGCTTTACCTTGTGTTTTTTTCTTTTTTACATATATACAATGGTGATTTTAATGCAAAGTATAAAACATGCAGTGATCAACAGTGGCATTTTAAATGTATAGAAGTCTAAAGTACATATATTTATCTGTATTAACTTTATTGCCAGGAAAACAAAGGATCAATAGGAGACACTGAATTGCAGTCACCCTCACCTAATTGAAGTAAAATCAGGCAGTGAAGACAAGATTCCTGGGTAGATGGAAGAAGCTGTCAGCTTGAATCTATGCTTGTCACACATCTGGACAACTTATTCATTGTGAAAATAGCCATTGACGTTGCAATGTCACCAAATCATAGAGCAGAACCAGGACAGATGTAAGCAAGAAAACTGCTGCTAATGCAGGCACAGATCTTTGGAAAGGAATACATATAATACTTTGTTGATTTGCTAAACAAAAAGTTATGTTCTCAATGGTTCCACTACCTTGTAGTCATTAATACTTCTTTCTAAAACTAAGAAGCATGTTCACAGATAAGCAGTGAAATGCAGCTGCATGATGAGCCATATGTATATTTTCATGGATATAAAAATTGATCGGATTATTAACAAGCATAGCCCTTTTCTTTTTTTAAAATTTTACATCAAAGTAAACACATTGAGCGCAACCTGTTTTCAGCATAGCATGGACAAAGTGTGGTCATAAGTAGCTGGGCCAGTGCTCACCGTACATACATATATACTTATGAGCCAAGTCTTAGAATTAGCGCTGTATCTTCACAAAAATCCATTTTTCTAAGATTTAAAATACCAATAAACTTTGAAACACCCATGGGGTGTATAGTTTTTCAAAAATGTATCATTTGATGGGGTAAATTAAATTAGTCGGGTTCAAAGATGTCTCAAATAGGACATGCACACAGGCTGACCAATGTCAAAATTAAAAAAATGCACACCTGCTAGATGTGGCCCTTTAGCCCCCAAATAATCTGACAAATCTATGCATGGTGGTATCATTGTACTCAGGATATATTGTTGAACAAATATTGGGGTGTTTGACAGTAACATATACCAGGAGCTGTAAGTTATGTGTAGGAAAAAATGAATGTGTGTAGGGGAAAAAAAGGAAAATAATTACTACCATAAAGTTTGACAAAGGCTGGTGGCAGAATACATGTATAAAGAGTTAAAATAATAGCATTTGAAATACCCTGGGGTATGTAGCTTTTTAAACATATATGGCTTTATGGGGGCAAATTGAACTGACCAGTTTAAAGATGTCAAATAGGACATGGGAGCAGAATGACCAGTTTTGAAAAAAAAAATGGTTTTGAAATAGCAACATGCTACTTGTACTTATTGTCCTATAACTTGTAAATAAAAAAGCAAAGAAAAACAAAAACATTGAGTATTTCTACTAAGGACAAATATTAGATTTAATTGATTTTCATTAGCTTTTGTAGATGAGCAAATATTGTTTAAATAAAAGTCCTTTTTTCATTTTCACCATTTAGTTATTTTTCAGTAAATCAAATATTACCAAAATAACGGTCTAAGGAAAGCTCTTCTTGTCTTACAAAAACATATAATTTGTGTCGGTACGCTGAATGAGAGAGAAGAAAATTACAGCTAAAAAGGAGCACCTCAAATGTTAAAAACGATGGTCACAAAGGGTCAAAAAATTAAAAAGCAGCTCTGTCCTTAAGGGATTAATTTGCGAAAGAAACAGAAAGGTGGTTAAAAGATCCTTGAGGCAGGGACATGATTCAATAGATATGATCATTTCTTCTGGTGTTTTAATTGCTTAACAAGAGGTATTCTTTTTTTTTTTTTTTTTTTTTTTTTTTTTTTTTTATGATCCTCATTTCACTTAACTACTTATTTTCATGGCATCGGTTCCAGGACTGGCATTACCAAAGTTTACTGAAAAATCATTATGACTTTCCATTCCACAGTTTGTTTATGTTTTACCTTTTTGGCAGAAAGTATTCCGTTATAATGACCAAACAGTTTAAATAATCCAAGTGCTATTGTACTTTCCACATTCTGTTATCAGTCAAATCAGCTGCTTGGTAGGGGGATAACAAAGTAACGATTCCCATACTGATGAAGTGTTATATGACAAAAGGTACCAAAAAAAAAAATTATTATTGAAGGCATGCCATTCTCAAAGGCTTTTTGGTTACGAACAAAGAATTATTTCATAATTATAAAATTCAATGTTGTATTTTAATAGCAATTCCATACACAATACATCATTGTTTTATGTGGCTTTTTAGGGCAAGCTTCAAGCCATTACATTACGCCTTAGGGTTTCAAGCTACATTTAAGTGTATGATACCAATGACAAAAGTCTACATATTACTAATTATATCAAAAAGATTAAAAGAAATATGAAGACTTGCAGCAAAATGTGGTGTATATTTATTTTTTTCTACTTCAAATATATTGTTTAGTGGTAAAGATTAAAGGGGAGCGTTCACTGCCCCAGCTTTTAGCATGAGTAAAACTACCTGTTGCTTGTGCTTTTTTGTTCTCTCTCCTAGTAGCTTTTTACTAGTAGCTATTTTGATTAAAAATTCTCTTCTGTAAAGCTGAGTTTGGCAGCAGCACTAGGGTTGGAACAATAGGGGTTGTAGCTGGTGCAAGGCCACTGGTCCCACACCCCCAAGAGGCCAAGTGAGTGAGATAATAGGATCTGCAATCACTGGCCCCACTTGCATAATGGAGGCCCCTGCATTGCGGGAGGACACCTGTCCACCAGCACCACAAACACCCCCGGGCTATTTTCCAGCACTCCAACATTTTGAGAGACAGTGCAAGGACCAAGGCAGCTGTCACCAGTGGCTGGACTGCACACTTCTGAGTCAACAAAGGTGGGGCGGGTGCAGGAGCGCTCTAGCAAGTTCCAAAACACCCCAACCTTGAATTAAAAAAAGAAGTTTTACCTAGGACAGTCTTTAATAGGTTCAATATTTTTATACTTCATATTGATCTTTTTAGTAGCCAAAAATTACTGCTCCTGTTCTTCGCAAATTGTAAAAGATCTAAAACAATAAACAAGCAAAGGCTTAAAACCATTAACTTTTTTTATATATCCAACAATTTAAGATTGGTATATAATGAGAACAATGAGAACCAAGTAAAAGATACTAAAATTAATTGAGACATTATGTTCTTATTATATAAATGTGTTTGTAATAATATTGAAAAGTGGTAAAATATGTCCACTAAATGAGATGACACATAAAAGATAAGAAAATTCCTGTATATTACAAAAAGGATAGTGTTTGCACAAAAAAATGCTTACTGGTACATTCATGTATCTTCCACGGTTTTTAAATTATAATTTATTAGGTGTGTGTGTGTGTGTGTGTGTGTGGAACTGTTCCACACAGCTAATTATATACTTGGTGCATCCTTTTTGGTATCCTTCTCTATAAGAGAAACCATAATGTTTACATTATTGATTTTCCTTTTAAAATAAGGTGGTGTCTTATATATGTGTATTTGTTATTTACCTTAGTAAAAACTTTAGGATGCTTATTTGTTTAAGGAGAGTTGTGTCTCATATGTTCTTTAGAAAATGTTTGCAAAATACGTAAAGGTACTGTTACAATTTTGATAAATACTGCTGCTACGTTAATACATAGGATGATACTTTATCATACTACTAATGATACATCTACCTTTATGGACTGATGTGGAAATGCTCGTTCACCAGGCAAAGTCCCCGTAGAGTTATAATACATGCCTGAGGGAAAAGCATATGACAAGGGGTAGGGGATCTAAAAGCAGGCTGGGGATTACATGGAAGCTGTGACAAGAACAAGGGATATAAGAACACAGGGAACGTATGGAGAACGCATTTCAAGAAAATTATAGGAGAATTTCAGAACTGAGGCCAAAATAGTTGGGAACATCTCCAATTCAGCTGTTAATCCAACTTGGCTGTTTTGGCCTCAATTTTGCGATTCTCTTGCACGTCCCTTGAAATTCAAACCAATCAAGAAGATTAGATTAAACAAATAAAAATGTAATTTATTTATTATCACATTTATTGCAAAAAAAAATAAAAATAAATAAATGAGGGGGCTACAAGCTAGTTTGCACAAAGGCCTTAGTTCACTAGTTTCTCTACTGCAGCAGCCCATGAAAGAGCATCTTATAAATTTCAAGTCCTTAAATTCTCTAGATTTTCCATATCCACCTTTACAAAGACTGTCTGAAACGATCATCAAGTTTGTGCGAGTACACTAAATGAGAGAGAAGAAAATTACAGCTAAACACAAACACTGCAGAAGCTTCTGTTGACATATACATTTTCCCCAGACACAGCTATGCAGAGTCGCTAACTTCTGATTGACCCTTTTGGTCTTTGCTGTCATAAAGGAGAGCAAAAACAGGAGCCGGTCAACATCAAACCAGGAGTTCAGAACCAAGAAGGGTGACAACCAGAGGAGAACTTACAACAGGATCAAGAGAAAAGTCACATAATAAAAGCCATGAGTCAGCAACAGGTTACTAGCAAGCTAGGGGCACAGAACACCTAATCAATTAACTAATGGAGCAGGGATAGGTAAGTACCATCCGGAGAATTATCTTCTGCCTACCTGTTGCTGAGAGTTGGAGACACCAGCAAGAGTTGGCAGTGTGGACGTGCCAATGACCAACCACATGAGTTTCTGTTGTTGTGACTCGTGATGCCCTTACTGGCAACCGAGGAAGAAGCCTACAAATTGGAGCTCCTTGGCCAAGTACATGACAGTGTGCTGATTTATATATATAAATTATTCCGATAGTTGATTATTCATGTATGACTTTGTCTTTACTATATTGACAGACTTCAATTACTCTCCTGGTTTGATGATCTGGTTGTTTGAGTGTGTCCCTGTCTTCTTGAATACCACTGGAAGAATTTATCTGACTACATATCACTACAGTTATTTTGCAGGAACCTCTGCCCTGCCTTATGTCCCTAACATAGCAGGCTGCAAAATCTGGTGGCAACCAAAGTGCACAGCATTTGAACCATTTTTTAAGACTCTGAAGCAGTGGAAGTTACTGCTGTTACATATTACCAGGTAGAACACACAGAAGGAAACGAATTCATGTGTGGGTTCAGACTAAAGTATTAAAGGGGGGATTTGGTACATTTGAATATGTCAGGCAAATTACAATTGCTTCTTCATGTTTTGTACTGGTTTAAACTGCTTGAGTTGGTTATTGGCATTCTTTCAAGAAAGATATAATAATTAAAAGTAAAACCTCAAGTGTGGCAAAAATGCATCATATTATAAACAGCATTATGTTCGCTCCATGCGCATCAAAACAAGATAAAAGGTGAATAATTTATTCTCATATTTTGAGGAAACAGCATGCATCACTCAGCTCAGACAGCCGAGTACTTCACTAGCTTGATTTCTCTTCTGGGACAGTGACAAAGTGCCTTCCACCAGTAACAGAGAGAGGCACTGAACTGTGATCACTGTGCCATAAATCAACACTGCAGCCTACCAGATGTCTCTCTGGTACAAACATACCATCAATTTTTCAATAGCCTCCTTAAATAATGAAAAGTTTGAACTGTGACAACAGTAATGAAAAATGAAATATTTTGCACGCCAAATACTGCACAAAAAATTGCTCTTAATATATTGCTCCCAGAAAAAGCACTGGAGGGGAAAAATAATATAACCTCCGTTACACTTCTTTAAACACTGACGGTGATTGTCAGTTTTACAATTAGAAAAAGTTTATTTCATAAATGCCAAATTTTATTTGTGGTTCCTTGAATCTGACGGGCATTACGCAAAGATTTTGAATGAAACTTTTATTTGAGCACATAAAAAAATAAGATATCATTAAAGCAGACCCGTCACCTCAAAAAAAAAAAAAATGAAGCTACGTATTTCTTCTTAAAGTGAGCAAACATTTATAAAATACCAAGCACAAAAGCAACACACACTTAATATGCACACATAAACATCATATCCACTATATAGCAATACACTTAAGTAACAATAACAATTTCTCAGAACACACTGTGGAATTCTTTCGTTCCTTCTTCTGAACACTGGCTGCAGATCCAGGCTACACTAGTGCTACATTACTATAAGGTGATTCTCTGATGGTCTGGACATGTTTAGTGGAGTCAAAGAGAAATTGAACTATTTAAGAGACAAATAAACAGGGAGGATAAAATAACCAGGTAAAGCAAGAGAAGAAATCATAACCCAGGAATAATTAACTAAAATAAATTAATAAAATAATTAACAAATGAAGGGAATTGCATAAATGAGGATAAAGATCTAGCCAATTGCTTAAGTAAATACTTTTGTCCTGGAGGAGCAAAAGATAAATACGAGGGACCCTTGTTAATAAAGAGAAATAGGGTGACATGTATAACAGGGGTGTTTACAGAGGAAGAAGTTCTACGTGAATTCTCCAAAGGAAGAATGGGCTACTCCATGGGACCCTTCGTGACCATGGTTGCAGTGCTCGTGTTTAGCTGTAATTTTCTTCTCTCTCTCGTTTAGAGTACCCACACAAATCATATATTGTTTTTTTTTTTCAGGACAAGAAGGGCTTTCTATAGATACAATAGTGAAAAAAATGAAAACAAAGACTTTTTCTGACTTTTATTTGAAAAATCTTTTACTCTACAAAAGCTAATGAAAAAGCGTGCTAAATAGATTTGAATATTTGTCTAAAAAGTATTTAGAAATACTGCTAGTATTTTAACACTTTCCATGCATTAATTCTACTACCAGCCTTTGGCAATCTTTGTGGTTGTAATTTTTGTTGTTGTTGTAAATGTCACTGTCAAACAACACGCCAATATGTGTTTAGCAACATCCCATGAGTACAATGATACCACCCATGCATGGGTTTGTCTGGTTGTTTGGGGGGGGGGTAAGAGAGTCACATTTTGGAGGTGTGCAAATTTGCCTGTGTCTGTGTCCTATTTGGGATATCTTTGAAACTAGTCAATTCAATTTACTTATAAAGATCCCTTAGTCTTTCCTGATATGTATAGTTTGGAGGTATGAAAAAGAGAAACATATTAATACTTAAAGAATTTAACAAAGTACAGGAGGCAAGTGTATTTGAAAGGAGGACCAGACCAAGAACTGATAGGGGTCTGAATCCCTTTCATAAACAAATCTGGACAGACTGGATGGGTCGAATGGTTCTTATCTGTTGTGAAATTTCATGTTTCTGGGTTACAACAGTTATCATAAAAAAGGAACATCTATTTTAGTATCTTTAGCAAACATCTTAAAATCATAAAGAAAAAACCCAAAACAGTTCACTCACTATTTCTTAAATGGAAAGGCATCCTTTTCTATAGCCAGATTTACCAACTTGGCGCAGGTGGCTACTAAGGATTAAAAAAAAACTCATGGACTAACTGTACAATATTGCAGAGTGGACTGTTATGAATGGAACTGTTACTTATAAGCAGAGTAATAAGCAATCACACAGTATCAATCTACTCTTGAATATTTTGTACCTAAAAGTGACTTGAATGCATATACCACCTATGCTAAATGTTCTATATATACATTTAATACACATTGTTAGGGGCAGCTTCAACTTTCATATAAACACAGACTTTGAGTGAAGATACATATTATTTAGCCCATCCAGTCTGCCATTTTTTACTGCTATAAAAACCTTAATTATATTAAGGATAGCCTTATGTCTATTGCTATTTTAAATACTTCAAGCTTAATAACCTCAACTCGTTCTTGATTTACACGGTCAATATGAATAATATGCATTAGCCTATTTATGTGTAAATACAAACAAAACATCCTCTAAACCCCTTTTCCATTGGTGCCTTCGGTATCAAATGGTTAACCACGTGAAAACATTATGTTTAACGCCCCTATCCTTGATAGCAAACCTTTATTAATAGTAAATGAAAACACATTTTATTTTATGCATACAACTCACTTTTTTCACGGATGTAATATTGAAAAATAAATTGACACTATGAATCTGTATGATTTGCTCAAACATGAGCTTAATATAAGAATTAGAAGGTGTGAAGTTTGCATCAGACTCCATTATTTTACAAGACTATTAAGTGACTTGATTTATTTGCTAACCTTAATATTTCTTAGTTTGCTGCAAGGTTCCTTATTCACTGGCATTCAACAGGAGTACTGGCTGACAGCACAAGCTGCCACGGTTTATGGCTTGCATTCGTATGCCATCGAAAGAGCAAAATACTTCATCTCAGCTGTGTGATAAATCTCCTTAACATACAACCGCTGCTTAAGTGGTGGGAAAAAAATGCTGAAGCAAAACTCATTAAAAGTAATCAAGGTGGAATTCAGACCATGTGTTGAAATAAAGCTTATATTTTGTGCTTTCGTAACAACAAACAGTACCACATGCAAGTGAATATAATGGCATTATGGTTAATTTCCCCCACATGCTGTAAATATTATACTTGGACGTATCAAAATGTAATAATCAAACATTCTGCTCCATGTGAGATGTCCTCCCATATTAAAAGGCATCTCTACAACTGAAGATGCCAGTAGCATTGACCCAAAATTATCTTGTTCCTCAGCACGATTTCAATATTGCCTCTAAGAAATGTGAAAACAGAAGAAAATGTTCTAAAACTAGTTGCCAATACCATTTAATGGAAGATGAGCTGTAGCTGTGAAAACAATCGATCCATCTGTATAAACATACCTTTTATTAGTATAGAAGCCCCAGCGGAAGCGAAGAGGAGCAACGGAGGCTGTCTGTGCGCATCGTGTAGCCCCCCCACCAGCTGACAGAGAGGAGGCAGGAGACCTCGATTCTCTGTCAGCTGGTGGGGGTCTGCACCATGTGCACAGACATCCTCCGTTACTCCGCTTCACTTCCGCTGGGGCTTTTACATCATGTGATGCTGGCGCTGCATCGTAAAAGCCCCTGCGGAAGTGAAGGGGAGAGATGGAAGTTGTCTGTGCGCATCGCGTGGACACCCACCGGCTGACAGTGAGGGGAATCCAGGTCCCCTGCAGCGTTGCGGGGGATCTGGATTCTAGTGTTATAATCCGATCTCTGTTTGACGACAGATCATATAAGGAGAGGAGTTTTTCAGAGCATTTGCTCTGGAAAAAAACCTCTTTTTATAATCGATAAAAATCGATTTTATCGATTAGTTGTTGCAGCCCTAGTTAAAACATAAAAAAATCATAGTTAGATAAGATACCTTAATACATTCCTGTCTCTCATACACATAGCGCATTCTTTCCCAGAACATTGCATATAGAGCATGTAACTAATGTCTTCTATCTGACTGGTACATTTATATAAAAAAAATTCTAATACACAAGTGGTGCTGGCGAAGACAGCTAATATTACATGACATAAGAGTATGATTATCCTACTGGGCTTTTTTGGCTCCTTCAGACTTAAGCAACGTAGTACAATACATTTTATCATACAGCATGTTAAATGCTTTAAAAATACAAAGTAGAATTAAATACATATGACTTCCGTGTCTGTTTATGAAGACTTAATGTTTTTTCTTTGTATTCATTTTTGTAATGCAATGTGGCTTCCATAACTCTGCACTTCAATTCTCACCATAAAATCCATTCCTAGTTGTAACTGATCCAATGAAGTCATAAAACATTTATTTCACATTGGAAAATTCAGTTTTTGGGCATAAGACACATTTGGCAGGGATAACTATTTTATCTGTCTAAGGATGACTCAATAGAGATGTAGAAATTGCAGAGACATAAAGTCGTGTATAAAGGAATTCTATGGATTTATCAGGACATAATAACAATCATCTGTTCCTTATGAGGCCTAAAAATTAGGTAAATGCAACCTCAGATGAACAACACCACATATTACACAGTGTCATGAGTTATTCAACAAAAATGAAGCCAAAATGGAGAAGCCATGTGTGAAAAACTAAGTAGAACCTTGCTGCTTCCATAGGTATTAAGACGCTAAGAGCAGACAGGTGCTATTAATCAAATGCCCTTGATCCATTGATCATCAGCAGGTGTGGCCACCTCTATAAAAGCTGACGTTTTAGCAGTTTGCTGGTCTGGAGCATTTAGGTGTGTGTTAATGCAATACCAAGGAGGAAAGACATCAGCAATGCTTTTAGGGAGGCAATTGTTGCTGCCCATCAATCTGGGAAGGGTAATAAGGCCATTTTCAAACAATTTAAAGCCCACCATTCTACAGTGAGAAAGATTATTTTAAAATATTCACGACAGTTGTCAATATTCCCAGTGGACATCCCAGCAAATTCACTCCAAGGTCAGACCAAGCAAGAGATATTGCAAAAAAAATGTTAATGTTGGCGAAAACCACCTCAAACAAACACCACAAGCATGGTGGTGGAGGGGATGATGATTTGGGCGTGTTTTGCAGCCACAGGACCTGGGAACCTTGCAGTCATTGAGTCGACCATGAACTTCTCTGTATAGCACAGTATTTTAGTTCCAAATGTTAAGCCATCTGTCCAAAAGCTGAAGCGTGGCTGAAATTGGGTCATGCAACAGGACAATGATCCCAAGCACACCAGCAAATCTACAACAGAATGGCTGAAAAAGAAAAGAATCAAGGTCTTGCAATGGACCAAAGTCCAGACTTCAACACGATTGAAATGCTGCTGCAGAAAAGAATGCCCACAAACTTCAATGAACTGAGGAAACATTGTCACGATTGGGCCAATATTCCTTCACAACCATATGAGATTAATAAAGTCAGACAGAAAACAACTACTTCAAGTCACTGCTCCTAATGGTGCTTCTTCAAGCTATTGAATCATAAGGTGTACTCAGTTGTTCCACATGGCTTCTTCATTTTGGCTTTATTTCTGCTGAATAAATCATGAAACGGTGTAACATACCACGAGTTGTTAATCTGCGATTGCATTTACCTAATTGTTATGGTGTCATATAATTCAGAGGATGTCCTTTCTATTTCACACAACTGTATTTCTTATGCCACCATCTATGCCACCACACTAGTGACATCTATGCCACCACACTAGTGTTTTATTAGCAAATATAATAATTAAGGAAGACTGTTTAAAGTTTTTAGTGCACAAGAATACAGTGGTATCAGCTACAGTTAATCTGTAAAGTCACTATTAAAGAGGTAGAAAAAAACTGACCAAACATGCAATTATTACCCTATAGGCAAAGCTGGATTAATAAGAGGATAAAGTAGACACATGCCCAGGGCCCACCAGCAACAGTATACAAAGTATGATTATATAACATTCAGATGGTAACATTAAAAAATAGCATTTTCAATAAAAATAAAAGGCTCAAACTGCTGAGAGGATATGAGTGAGGGCTGCATTTTTGCACACAAGATTGTGAGTAACTGGTTTCTATTACATCACGTTAACCCAAATGGTCACTAAGGAGTGACAAACATGGGCTCCATCTCACAGTGTGTGTATTAGGCCACCTGTTGAAATGTAGAGAGTTACAGTCTGCAATGTCTCACATGACTACAGGGAACACCTGACTTTCAGTATTCGTCACAGACAAAGGTTATGCTTCTGTTCCATAACACTTGTAACATGGATTTTATAGGACAAAAATCCTAGAGCTGTCAGCAAGCAAGGGGATTTTCTAAGCATTGAGAAATATGAGGGCGCATTAAAAAAGTAAAGATGGAAAATCAAGAATGGAGAAATGAGACATAATGGTCCCTGAGGTCTATGTTACTAAAATTTCTGATTCTCTTATTCATATGCAGCTGGCTGGCCCAGTATTAAGCTTGTGCTTCCTATGGAAGAGAATGAACCCTCCCATTGGGGTAATGAATGAAAAGTAATGCAGAAACTCAACACCATAATATCATTTTACCACTTTGTTTATGAGCATATTTGGAGAACTCTCTGGAAAAGTATCCCAGGACACAATGACTGTTTCTATAGATTACAAAGTTTGACTGGTTGATCTATGTTGATAGGTGCATCAAGTTTTAAAACATGCATGATTTTACATTTGTAACTTATAATGATATGTGTAACGTGATTTTAACCCTTGTATTTTTCAGTAATTAACCATCAAATATAAAGTAACACATCAAGTCAAAAGCTTTTCTTGCAAAATCCATGCACTTGCAAAAGGGACCACATACCTATTATATGTCACTAACAAGTGGCAAATACTGTTTATCTGATTACAATTAACAGTAATTTAAAGCAATACAAAGACCCAGTGCATTTGCTATTTATTGCCTCAAAGTCTCTGATAAATACTTTTCTAAAGGTCTAGAAATTAGTAACCAATTAAACATGAATGTGTTACCATAACCCCTCTCAGTGCCCCTACACATCTAACACCCAAAATGACATTTATCTCAATGGCCCCACACGACACAAGTGTGTAATGTAATGTGACATGAGAGGAGCATTTTAGCGTGACAGGACCACTTAAACAGCATTTACTAACTAAAGCTGTAATCTATCAATTTGTGGTCCTTATGGCCTGGAGTTGTACTCCACGGCTTCATACAAATGTTAGAACTCGCATTTCCAACATGTTGGCTCCTTGGCCTCGAAGGCCTGGGTGGCACTGATTGGTACTAGCAAAGTTATGTGCTGAACCAGAGAAAGAAAAGCAAATGAGAATCTTTATTGGTTAAAATGCGTTCTAATCTATAGCACACATCAATATCTATACTGTCACACTGGGATTCAGCGTCCCTATCAATTTCACTTCACAAATACAGTAGTAATTGCATTTGTATGTGAAACCAATTCAAATAGAAGTACCTTACTTAAAAATACCCTATTTAGTTTGTTAAATGTTAAAACATGCACATGCAACACAAACAAAACAGAAACATAAATCAAAGAAATACATGACAAGTCAGATGTTTTTCATAACTTCCTGCTGCATTATATAGTCCCAAACCATCGTCTACTGTCAGGCTCATAAACATGTCCGCTGTACAGAATGTTTACATACTATCTGGATATTGTCATGGTCTTCTCTCGGTCTTCTGAAAACAAGCATTTCACTGGGGATGGGGGGAAAAGTCAGAATCAGGCCTAGTGGGGGAACCCTGCACTTGCTCAATGTCTATAGCTTTTACACACTTCCAGATGTGCAGCCCATTAATAATGCACTAACTGAAAACCTCTTTTTGAAACTTAAGAACGTGCAAATTGCATTAAAACCTTTTTTGCCCTCATTAATGGCATTGTTACAATCCCAGTTCTCTGGAAAATGTTTTTTGGCATTTGTTTAACTTTTTAATATTGCCACTTATTCATTTTAACTGCCATGCTTTCAAAATGTAATGTTCTTAATAGGTCAGGGAAAGCAGCATGCCATCTTTTGTGATCGTTTCCAAACAATTCTGTTAAAACAGTCTCTGTGCCTTGTATTTATACCATTTGTTTATGTTATTGCTTTTGGATGTCTCTTGGTTTTGGCTCTTCTATGCTTTTAAAAGACAACAAAAACAATATGTAGTTCTGTAATTATGTAGATGCTTACAGCATATGTTAGCATAATTAATACATTTTTTTCTATATACTATGCAACTACACAATGGGTATGGCTTATTTTGGCTAAATAAAACTATTTATGTTATATAGATAAAATATCTAAACTTCACTAATGTCTGACTAGTGGGCATTTAAAGATCTCAGGCAGTATGGGCATTAAATACCCAATTACTAATTACTGCCACATTAGGCTATTAATGCTATGAAACTATGTTGTCAAAAATCCCCAAACAGACAACTGCTGTGAGAAAACCACAATTCCTGATTTACTGGCACTCCACCAAAAGAACATTTATAGAATTTTCAGACTGGGATTAAACAATGGAAGTGTTTTTGTTGCAGCTACATATACCGGTACTTTACTGGTCAACATAATATTCATAGACATTAAAGAGTGCTTCAAAAATCCATGTATTACTTGTTTTATTATGGTTATTTCTTTGCAGAAAGCAAATTCTGGGGCGGCAACTACTATAGTGTGATAATGTACAATAGATCACATTGCGAAATAAAGTAAAACGAGTGACAATGGATGTAATCAGAATCTCACCACATCACTTGTTAGCGCCATTATAAATTAGTGTTCTATTGTGCACACTTATCATATTAAGCTGTAACATGGGCTGGCAACTACAAATATAATTTTAGAGTGAGGGCTAATGCACCAAACTCCCAGCTGCTATAGCCAGCATTGCAAGGAAAAATATTTTTGTACTTTTACAATACTGTTAATTTAACTCATAGAAACAATTTGATGGCAGATAAGGACCATTCGGTCCATTTAATCTACCAATTTTCCCCTGATGTAAAGTTTCATAGGTCAGTATGAAATATTTACTTTGAAACAGTATTGTTTCTGACCTTTTTTCTTATTCACTGGTTGACATGAATTGACACGGCCCAACTACCCCATCTAATCCCTCTACCGGCTCCCCATATCTTACAGAATTCATTTTAAACTACTGACCCGGCTCTTATCTGCAAATACACTCCTAACCACCCTCTATGCCCTCTCCATTTCTGTTGTTATCACCCCTTTTCACTTGCCTATGCAGGATTTTACCAGTGCTGTACCTATTCTCTGAAATTCCCTGTACGTCCTATTGTCAAATTGCACATGGATCATTTTAATGTTATTGAAAATTGCACCACTATTGTAATAGTGTTATGGAATCGGTTAGTGCTCCATAAATAAATGTTTTGTAATGTGTTTTTCAACGTATGCAACCAATTGTGTCAAGCAGCAGTATATAATACATTCTGTATACACAATGTATTATTGTATAGTATTCATTAATAGCGCTTGTATAATCACTTTTATTATTTTTAAGAATGTGACTAAGTTCTAGTCCCCAAAGGGCTATACAGAGTTTAATAATGTTCCCATAAAGTTCACTGTTTTTCTGTCAGCACACACCAGACCACTCATAACCAGATAATTCCTACCACAAACGTCTGTCCAGCAATAACACCTACAACTACGGGAGATGTATTAGAGGAAACATCAATCATCCCCAATCAACAATTCACACTTCTACTTTATTACAAGGCAGTTATTGCTTTTATAGAAATGACTTACCATTTTTTAGTGTCCTATGTATCATTTATGGAAATAATACAAGTCACTCCAAAAAAATATTCTAGAACTCAGTTTAACAGTAGGTAAGTCAATTTATATATTTATCCTTTGATGCAGAGCTATTTCTGTATTGAAGTGGGTGTAATGTGTTCAATATAACATTCAATAATGCCTATGCAATATACTTATTAGGGAACTTTTTACAAATTCTAGAATTCTAATCACTGTAATCACTGTTTTTCTCTGCACTGTAGTGGGGTTGCCCACAATATTGCAACAACACCCACCCCCAAAAGCAGGAGTCTTGCATGTTTAATGAACATCTGGTGTGTAACAGTTAAAGACGAAAGAGAGGCACCTATAAATTAAAAATCAAATAAAACACAAATGCACATTACTTTAACTACGTTTATCCTTTAATAATAAAAAAAAAACATTTTTGGACTACAACTCTCATTACACAAAACGAAGAGGGTAATGGAAGTAGACCAGAGATGCAAAAATGTTTGCATACTTGTGGAAATGTATATCCTCTATTTACGTTTTGTTACTTTAGCATAATTAAGTAATTAAACCCCTTGTTTCCCACATGTTATAAAGATCAACTTTTAGGTAAACCTTTACTATTTGGTTTGCCACATATAGTGAAATAAATATTTAAATATTTATCATGTGATGGGATGCACTTAAAGGGCATTGAAGCACATACCTTAGGGAAAAGTTGCAGCTAGAGAGCTGCTTCTCATCTGCTCAGTGGTCCAATGATTTCCGCAACTGATTGGGTGCTGATTGGGTGCTTGAAGCGTGCATAGGGAGGTCTAGACAACCACCTGCAGCGCTCCTCCACCGAGAAGCGCTAAAGCCAACAGCTGGTAAGTATATCACACATATCTGTACAAAAAATAGGGAGGGCGGCAAAAGGAACAAATGCAGAATCCCCCAATTATTTATTAAAAGGGACCTTTTAAATGGGCATTTTAGTTATCATATGCATTAAATTGCATACAATGGCTGGACTGACCATTTAACTTGTCCGGAAGGAAATATACACCGATCAGCCATAACATTATGACCACTGACAGGTGAAGTGAATAACACTGATAATCTTGTTATCATGGCACCTGTCAGTGGTCGTAATGTTATGGCTGATGGGACATATTAGGCAGCAAGTAAACATTTCGTCCTCAAATTTGATGCATTGGCAGTAGGAAAAAATGGGCAAGCATAAGCCCAAATGACTGGGTCAGAGCATCTCCAAAAGTGCAGCTCTTGCGGAGCGTTCCCGTCTGCAGTGGTCAGTACCTATCAAAAGTAGTTCAAGAGGAAAAGCGCTGAACCGGCGAAATGGGTCGTGGGTGGCCAAGGCTCATTGATGCACCGGAGTGAGGGGGATATAAAGCTATCTTAGCTACAGCTTAACGGAAAAGATTTCAAGTGCCAAGGATTCTTGGTGAATACCCATCTGCTGAGTTGCTAGTTGGAAAGGAAAGGACAAATTGACTTTCGGGTTATTCGTATTGCCTACTCAGCCTTAACGTTCTGTTAAGGCTGAGTAGGCAATACGAATAACCCGAAAGTCAATTTGTCCTTTCCTTTCCAACTAGCAACTCAGCAGACTCCTATGAATGAAACTTTTTTGGAAAAAAAAAAAACAGGATAAACATTTGTTACCTCTAAGCATTGTTATATTCAAACTTTAGGTTGGCCTCCTCCAAATCATGCTTGCTACAACTTTTAAACATAAAACACACCAGCTTTTAAAGTATCCACTTTATAGGGGACGAATAATCTTCTATTAAACTGTAACATTAACAAAGAGAAGCACAAGCCCGACCAATTTACAGTAACCAAGAAACAAAACTGTAATTGTTCTTGAGACATAAGTAACTCATTTGACCTGATCTATGCCGTCATAAAAGTCCCTATCTATCCAATGCAGAGTAAGCAAAATAAGAAATCTACAGGGTGCCATAAACTGGTGCACAGAAAAACATTCAAACCAAATGGTTTTCCATCTGGGTTGCTAAGGATTTTTTACTTCAGATGGATTACTATCCAGAACACAAGGAGGGACTGCACTTTGCTGAGTTACAATATTTATAAATATCTATATATCTATATATCTATATATATATATATATAGATAGATATATATATCTATATATAAAACACATAAGCACTTTATTTCCTGAGCAAAGAAATATTTTTCTTTAGTTACCATTGGTCAACCTGGCTGTGTTCTCAATAGGGGGAAAACATTAACTGTTCTCATATTGCTCATAAACTACGTTGCAATATGTTAAGTTTGCATGGTTAAGGCACAAGCGTGGCAGCACATGCGCACCATAACATTAGAGGTGGGCATGCTGGCAGCGAGCATCAATTAACCATTGTTTAGAGACATACATAAGTACCAAAATATGTTAAGGAGGATTTTGAGCCACCTTGGTTCTGGCTTCTTTCTTTAATAATTAATCAGCTGGGCTGAACTACATGTTGAGCTCAAGAGATGTTGGTGAAGACATATTGGGGGGTTGTTTGGCCATGATATATACCAGGAGCGGTAAAATTCATACAATGTGTGTGGAAAAATAAAATTACGACCACAAAATTTTACAATGGCTAGTGGTAGAATTAGTGCATGTAAAGCACTTGAAATATCCTGGGGTGTATAGTTTTCAACATGTCAAAATCTCAGTTAAAATATTACAATTTTGCATGTCCCAAATGTGGCCTTTTACCCCCCAACAAGCCGATAAACCCATGGATAAATGGTATTAACGTACTTAGGAGATGTTGCTAAACACATATTGGGATAATATTTGACAGTGACATATACCAGAAGCCATAAATTCATACCTGAGGTAAAATGTGTGTGGGAGAAAAACCACAAATAAATTAACTACCAAAGGCTTGTGGTAGAATCAGTATATGGAAAGAGTTAAATTACAACTATTTGAAATACCATGAGGTGTCTAGTTCTAAAAAAATATTTGGTTGGATGTGGGTAAATTGAACTAAATGGCTTCAAAGATGTCCCAAATGGGACATAGGAGCAGTATCATCAGATTTGAAAAAATAGCACTTGTACTCATTGCCCTATAACTTGCAAAAAAAAACACATAAAACATTGGGTATTTATAAACGCGGGGGAAATATTAGAATTTTTGAAGTAGGTTTTTTTCATTAACTTTTGTTGTAGATGAGTGTAGGTCAGAATTAGTATTTTCTTCCTCATTTTGTCACCATATTTTATACTTTTTATAGTAAATTAAACGATACAATCAAAATGATATCTAAAGAAAGCCTGTTCCTAACAATATATAACTATATAAATATATGTGTGGTTACAGTAAATGAGAAAGAAGAAAATTACAGCTGAAGAAGGGGTTAAAAAGCTTAAAAGGCAAAACGCAGTAGACATACATAACAGTTACTTAAGTAGCAGGTGGTTTCTTTAGGTTGGGTTGGATACGTATGTTTGGGTTGGTTGAAATTAGGGTAGACTTTGCTTGGATGGGTTAATTATAAAGAGCAATTCTGGAGGGGAAAAATTAAACAAGTCCTTACCATAAGTGATAAAGACATATTAAACAAATCAAAGCACTGTTTTAGAAATAACAAAATGTATTTAATATATTAAGTAGATCAAGGCACTTTGCCATCCATTTAGGCCTTCATCTATATCCAACATTTAAACAGAGAGTTAATGCGATCAACTACATATTCTTGCACCGTGTAATGAACTGCAAATAAACTAATTTCCCACTACAAAACACTATTTTTTTTATTTAAAAGTATAAGCCATATAAACTTTTAGGTGAAAATATGGAACCAAAAGTTAACTCATAAAATATATCTCTAGATTGTGGTACACACTGAAATATTTCTTTTCATATGCACAATACTGCAATATACTCCAATGTTTAATCGTTACGACTTTGTTATGAATTTGTGTGACTATGGTATCCAACATACAGAATTATATGTTTCCTAAAGATTATACTCCAGAGATCTATTCCCACTTACCACACATTACCCATTTGTAACACAAGACAAGTTTTACACATTTATTGGCTTACTATCTTTGTGCTCGTCAATACATCTCCTGGGAGCATTAATTAATTAGTGCATTTGTAAAACAATGTGGTAGGCCCGGGAAAAGGAGCTTCTCATTCTTACCACAATGGAGATTCTAACAGAGATGCTGTCAGATAATCAGAAGGTCTTCAAGTTGAGAAGCATTGCTTATTTCAACACATTCAACAAAAACTTGTCTGCCAGAGGCTCCCAATCCAGTCCTAAAAGTACACCAATGGCCCTGTTTCTTTCTTTCATCACCCTATTACTAAATCCTGCACTTTTAGTGTGCCTTGAGGGCTGGTTTGGGAATTACTGGTGTACACACTTGAAGATTTTTTCTTTCTAAACCCATAGTATTAGATTCAGGAGAACAATTCTGTTCAGTTTTCTCATGGGTTAGGCCTGTTTTTTTTAATACAATAATAATACAATTAATACAAAATAATAAAGTCTATGACATTATCAGACAAACCGGGCATGACAGAACTCCATGTGTGCCTCCGGTTGGACAATGTATTGTCGTTTCTATAGTGACTATTACAATTAAAACATTTCTTTTTTTGTTTCTTTTCAAGGGGGCAATTAAGTTTACCTGACTGCATGCAATGTGAAATAGACAAATTCTTATTAGAACGAAAAAAGGGAAGATAAAGAATGCTGTTTAGAAAAAGCACAAACAGAATGTCCTATTTAATAAGACAAACAGCCTTTATCTGAATGACTTCAAATGTTGATTGTTTTAATAATTATATAAATATAACTTAGTCCATTGCCATTACATATTCATGACTCCCTGACTCCTCATTTAATTCGGTTGCAAGATCTTATGGCTGTGGGAGAACTGAGCAAACTGTACATGAATGTCTGGTGTATAGATGGTTAAGCATCAAGGGTAGAGTTACCTTACTTCACATAACCATATGGCCATCTGTATAAAACTGGCGAGCACGCTACAATTTCAGATACAAATTATAGCGAGGCAGAAAGGAATATGCACAAGAGTAAACATTATTAGTATTATGCATGTGTCTATTGTATGAAACACTCCATTCGTTTTCTGTTCAAGAATGCTTTGTAGTGAAAGACATTTAAAAAAAAAGGGGGCGGTGATATAGTATTGCATAGGGTAACATTATATTTAAGCTATTGTCATATACAAGAACTATTTTTGGCAAAGGAAAATAGCCAACACCTCTTAAGCGTATATAAATATATAGGCAAATGAATTTTACAGTTCATACTAAATGTGTTGTTAATAAAGCTTGTTTATCTTTATATGCTTTTGGGGCTAATGTTGACTGGTGTACAAAGGAAAGTTGAAATCCTTAGCAACATTGTTATTTTCTAGTATTTAGAGAACATAAGTAAAGGAAATAGCTTAAAATAAAAGGTTACAAGCGCTCTAGTAATTATATATATACAGCTAAGTGAGTCAACAGGTGTGAAGTATCTGCATTAACATTTCACTACTCATACTGAATTCCAGTGCCAAGCCCCACATTTGGTTTTTGTTGTTTTTTTTAAAAAAAGGTGTTTTTTTGTCTTCTTCTTCATCAGCTGCGTTGTTATTTGAATTAAAACCAAATGCTGACAGTTTTCATTTAAGGCAAAGTCTGACTCGGAAACATCCTTACGTAGATGCATCCTCGACACTCAGGGCAAAGCGTAAACACAGTTCTCGATAGTCATCCGTGGCCACCAAAATGTGTTATGAGCTCCTTATACCGCTGATCTTAAGATGTATTGCTGGTGGATGGGATTCTTAAAATCATATTATAAACAACTATTATAGTGTAAAAGGAACATTCTTTGGGTTTCCATTGGGATTGTGCCCCCTTTATAATGTACAAAAAAGTATTAAAAGTAATAATAAAAAAAAACAACATGCACTCTGACTACAAAGGAAAATAGGCCTATTCTGTTTGAAGAGAGCATATATGTTAAATACTCGGCACATATTTGGAATAGTACAATTAGGTTGGTTCTCCTTACTGGCAAAATAAGGGAATTAAGTTCACCTTACTTGCTTTGAGGTTTTGCAAGACCCCAGGGAAGCGCTCCTATTCATGTGCGTAGGGATCTGAACAGCTCCATGAACACAGCATTCTCTACAGCCAGAGCTGACTGGAGGCGAGTATATCAAGTGCAGGGAGATGCATTCGGCCAAACACATCTTCTGCACAGCATTTGGCTGGTTGTTGTGGAAAGGGGGCGAATACATTTAAGAGGATTCTGTGCCACCCGCCTATGCATTATCATGTGCGTTAAAGTGCATATGATGTATACAGTGTCACTATAAGATCTACTAATGTTATGCGTTTTTATAAGGGCCAGTCTGTTTAAACAATGGCAGAATCCTACATGCTGGACAGTATGACAATACATTAAAAAAGAACAAATCACACAAAACCAATTTTCCTGGAACAATTGAAATGTAAGTCTCTGTCTTTTTATACTATAAGGCTCTCGGACACAAAGAATTCAATTCTGAGAATCCGAGAATGTTCCTCTGAAAAATATATTTACAGTCTGTGCACATGATTGGTGCTAACCAAAAGTATACCGGTAATTAAGTTTTGCAGAGATGGTGGAAAGAAAAATCAGCTTTTGGAAAAAATATGGTACAAAAAACCACATGCTTACATGCAAATGTCAATTTATTATTAATCTCAGCAATCAACAAATAGCATGTATTAGCACAGTTCAGATATCAGAAAAACTGTTACCTATACAGAACACCGGCAGACATGATGCTGAAAAATGCAAGGTCTACACAGAGCCAGCAAAGGTCAGCAAGAGAGCAGCAGGGGCATTGCTCAAACAAATAAGCATTAGCATTTCCCTCTACACCGGACTGTTTGACTTTGATATGACACATATTGAATGAATCATCTCTGATGCAGGCGCCAAGCAAGATACATCTTAATGCAGACAGGTTGGCGACGGAAACCCTAATGGTCCTTTATCTTTTTCTTGTTTAAAAGCATCTTAGATTTCTGTGTAATCGTTTCCACTTAGTGACGTTCATTTTATAGAAAATTTTATTCTAAAGATGCTACCGATTTTTTTTAATGTTACAATTGTACATGAGTGCACACAGAGCACCACTACAAACTGGAAGTGTATCAAAGGGATATACTGTATGTATGATATATATATATATATATATATATATATATATATATATAATATATATAGATATATATATATATATACACACACACATACTACTTGTTATGTTCTGTCTACCCATTGTACAGAGCTACAGAATTTAATGGTGCTATATAAACCAATAAATAATATATATATATATATATATATATCTCATGTATAACAAGTTGGTGTTCCAAATATCAAACCAAGGGGACAGGGTACTAAAAATAAGGTAGAACGGCTGCTGAACCATTGATCAGGTAAAGCTGTACAGCTGTGGACTGGGTGAGATCAGCACCTCAGTGCCACTCACCAACCATAATGACAGTTAACTTAATGTGCTGTTAGGTTCACAAGTTCAACTTCCCAGAAAACATAAAAGGGGGCTATTTAAAAGCACTCCTGTCACATGGTAGCTTACAAAAAAAGCGTAGCTGATATATCACTCCTATTAATGTCATCCTAAGTGTTGTAAGTACCATTGGATAGAGATATTAGGCTACAGTGACCTGTTGATGCCTCCAAGAGACTTTAAGGGGACAATGCTGTCTTCTCAGCTTTCACCATTTAGTGAACCTACCTGTAGTTATACTACTTGTTCATCCTCATCTTAGTTGTCTTATGGGATAGGTTTGGCTGAGGCTTGACGAATTTCCTGTCCTGAAGTTCATATACACACAAGCATGCCATGCACACAATTAACCAAGTAGTGAAATCTGTCTAGCGTTTAACAATGACATGGGCAAAAAACAAAAAAACAAAAAACAAAAACACCATTCAGACTTTGTAAACAACCAGAAAGTAAAGGACCAATATTTCCCGCAGTTTCCAAACACTAACAGAAATTGTAAATCTCAATAACCATTTATATTGATTTATGAAACTTTATCAATAAAAGCAACTTAAAAAGATGTATTTCTGCCTCTTACTGGCATCTTTATGGCCATTTCGCAATATCCCATTATTTGCAGTAATCCGTCCAAATGTAATTTCAATAAAATGTCTTTCAAAGTCTATCAAAAAAATCAACGTGTGTTTGCACAAAGTAAACAAAAACACATTTTCCACCACTGGGCTGCTAGACGTAAATAAATGTATTTTTTGCTTAGTGTGTATCATTCATTTTCTTCATTGTCTCATGACATTCCAGTTTGAAAGGTAGCAAGTAGGAGCTCATTTTCGGAAGCAATTGGTATAGACCAGATAATGATATTCAGTAAGAGATGTGACTGTGCTCTTTAGTACCTATGTCGTACTGCATTGTAAGCTGTGTGTCTGATCCAGAAAAGAAGCCAATAAATATATATATATGTATATTATATATAATTAAATATATATACACATATATCATACTCATAATACACACACACATACATGCTGATAAATTTAGAAAGGAACGGCCCATAAATACTACTCAATCATTATACATATAATATTATAATATATATATATATTATATATTAACACACACACACACACACACACACACACACTGTATATCAATGGGGATGGGGGAGGAGAACACAGAATAGCAGTAAGGGGTGCTGCATAGGTCAAGATAAGGCTGTAAACACTAACACTAGTGCAAAGTATGCGACAGCCCCTTGGTGCTGTGCGGGTTAAGATGGAAAGCTATTTGATAAATGTGCACTCTTTAAGGGGAAATAACCATTATAATTTTAAGCTGTTAGGACCACGGCATTTCTTGCCAAAAGCTTTTGTCTGGAGCTTCCAAGTGGTTATTTTTAATGCCAATAAAGTTACTGCACTATGTTAATAAATATCTCCCAACCAAAATATGTAATCATAAATGTCTTTCACATGTAGGACAGCCTGAATGCTTGAGGTGAAATACAATTATATGCCTGCTACCACTCAGCAATTGAAAAGAAAAACAAGAGGAGGAGGACAGAAATCCTAGATTATACCGTATTCTGTTTCTATTGGGTTTTTTTTTCCCTTAGTTGTAAAACAGTAACCGCTTTTTAAAACATTACCCTATCCGTGCGTAGAGAGTATCAAATTCCTCTCGGTTACTTGAGAAAGTTGGAAGAATTCTCAGGCGGCTATTGGTGATACACATCTTGAAAGCATATCAATAATTCATGTAGAATGCATAAACAACACAGAAGGACAAAGTATTTATCAGGGAGATCCCACTTACACGGAAACATGAGACAAAATACCTATGTCAAGCACAGGGTTTTGTCGGATGATAAAGAGTACAGCTGGAGCACGAAAAGTGACCAAAATCATGTGAACTGTCCCCAATAAAGCGTTCCTCTGCTCAAATATGAAAAGAGATCTCACAGGCTAGCACAAGAAAAAAAGATAAGATGTGTAGCAGGCGGCTGTAACAACAGTCAATATGCATGAGTATAGTCTAGGACTTCTCTGCTCCTCCTCTTGTTTTTGTTCACTTGCTGAGTACTGTACAGTATAATAAAGAGAGGCACAGTAAGTGTTGTCATATACGTCTACCAGGTTGATTATGGTACAGTATGTATGAATGTACTGGGAGAGGAGGTCCCTGGCCCACAGAGTATACCGCCTAAAGCATGAATGAAATGAAATTTGGCCAATACGGTTAAAAAATTAAAAAAAGAAAATAACTCACGCTTACTGGTTTTTCTTGTCCATAAGATACTTTGTTGGTAGATACCGTATTTATCGGCGTATAACACACACTTTTATAACTAAAAAAATAAGCTGAAACCCTACCTGCGTGTTATACGCCGATAACTCCTAGAGCTGCACGATCTGCAGCCGCGTCTCCCTCACTTCCGGTTCCGGCGAGGGTGCGTGCTATACGGCGGCAAGTACGGTATATATATATATATATATATATATATATATATATATATATATATATATTTATTATTTATTAGCATAGATTTGTTGAGGACTTCTACATCTAAAACTATCGTTGATTGTGTGATATTTTAAGTGTTGATTACTAATTATTTTTATTCTGTGGGGGGGGGACCCTACAATTAATTACAAACATTGCCTAAACCTCTGACTATTTCAAAGAAAAACTCACAGTAAGCCAGTGAACCTATAGACCAAAGAAAATGCCTTTTTACCATTCATTTTATTAATAAAAATATATATAATCACTCGTACTCATATCGCAGCATGGTACTACTTCCAAATTTTAAATGTGCACAAAATGCTGTTGATTTTTTTTTTATTTTACACCCATGTCTCATGACATGTATCCCAAATAATATATTTATTCAAAAAGAAACACCATTGAAAATGAATGGTCATTGTTTTAACAATGGTAAAGTGTAACGAGCCTGGCCCTCCATAACTTGTATATTTGTCTTAAAGCCACACTGTACATCACACCAGAGTCGGTTGGCCCTAAACAAATAAAATATTAATGCTCTCCTCACCCCTCTCACCCAGCCATACGCACGATGCTTGGGTACCAAAAATGGTGCCCAATGCATTACATTGCAGGATAGAGTGGAAAGCCTTGTTTACTTTTTTACTTCTTAAAGAAATTATTAAAAGCAGTTCATCCCCGTACAACGACAAAGTAGGACAAATCCTCACAGGTCATCACCTAAGAGACTAAACGTGTGGCCTCCGGCTAAATGCTCACCCAGAGAAACGCTGATAACACTGGGTCTAGAATAAATGTGATCTCTGAGTTCCTTTTGACCGATAAGCCCACCAGCAATGCACGCATACCTACTTCTAGTTAAATAACAGTTTTGTTTGTTAGTTAATATTATTTTATTTATAGCGCCAACAATTTACCCAGCGCTTCCTACAATATTTATTTCAAAACGAGACAAAGGCAATCTCATACATTAGGTAAAAGAAGGCCTTGCTCTGAAGTGTATCAGTTACCGTCACGTAACTCTTTAACAGTATCGGTAAAAGAAAGTATAAAGCAACTTTCAAAAATTCTTACTTTTTTCTTTTTAAGTAATTTTCACACCCAAGTTAACATAAGTTTGTGATATGCATCATATATTGATATTTTGGGGATTTAACGGCATGACAGTTAACATTACCGTTAAAAACAAGATACCTATTTAAAGCCTTATATTGTGTTTTTATACTCACTAAATAACAATGCACAAAAATATGAAACAATTACATAGAAATATGTTCATAATATACATAGCTGCATATTTAATTTGTTTAACTAAGTGGATTTAAAGGCCTAAGGATGGGAAAGCCTTTCAATTAAAGAACGAGAAGAAAAACGTTATGATAAAATTATGATTTACCATGATGCAGTTGAACATTACTAATTTTCTAATTGTTTCAACGAAAACAGAAGACACGCATTATAGGATGAAAAAAATCTGGAAAGGAAAGGAAAGGAAGAAAACAGTAGAGCAATAAAAAATTATTTAAAGTTTTGTAGAATGAGAGTCAGCAACTTCAAAGTACTCTTTGGCAACAAACCAAGTAGCATTTGCCAGTTGTTAACAGAATTTTTTTTACCCCACAAGAAAACCCTGAAATGTTAACCAAGAGGGAAACTTGAGAGGTAAAATCTGACCAAGAATAAAGCAGATATGCAGGTCTTGGAGCAGCTGCAGAACTCATGTGTCCGGTTCCATTTATAAGGCATCGATATCGAGAGCACTTGCTTAATAGCCATCATACGGGCACAAAGTACAAGGAATATAATAATACAGTTTTGGGGACGGCTAACAAACTATTTCTGACCTAACAAACATTGGCTATAGTTAAGTAAAAAAAAAAAAACCAAAGCCATATGAAAGTGCGTGATTAGCTGTTACTACTTGACTCTTAATCCTCAGTAAAAGGAACACTTAACTGCAGTTGGACTGTTGAACGTTACAAGGATTTGCTCATCATATACTACCAATTAAAGGAGACGAGTGCAAAAAGAAATGGGGCTTGGTGATTTGACATCTGTGGCAAATACACACTAAGATGCAGAAAGACATTTTTTTATTGATCATAATCATGTTTGATACATACTCTATTTTCTCTCATAATTATTGTTTGGCTGCCAGTCGCTAAGTGGAGGCTTTGGGAAACTCCTAATGTTACTAGTAAAGCTGCTTTGAATAATATATATATATAGTTATATCCAGCTTAGTATTTTTTTTAGTACAAGAACATACAGAGAATATATCTGCTTCTACATAGGTTTTGATGCCACCAGAACAGATTCCTTCTAGGGCAGGGGTAGGCACCAACATTTGTCATGGTGGACACTTACTCGGGTATGTGTGATGTTCTATACACCTTCACAAACCTTGCCAAGGACAGTGGTGTCTTTGTACGGACAAAGCAAGAGTCAACAGAGATGCACGTTTGTGAAGTTCGTAAAAAAAGGCGTTAAAAGGCAACATACTTAAATGCACGACGTTGTAAAGAACATGTTCCACAAACAGGCAGCAAAACAAAGCGTTATTATCACTTTAATTTATATAGCACCAACAATTTACGCATCGCTTCTTACAATACATATATTTAAGAGGTATGACAAGACTAGAATTAACAAATACAAACTGATCATTAAAGAGGGTCCTGCTCGCACGTCTATGCAAACAGTGAATTCTATACTTTTAAATATAGTGTTTTTTTCTGTCTTACCACAATGTAAAAAATAAAAACTGCCCTGATCGTTAATTTTGTTCGAATAACGGCAGGTTTATGGCACTGAGCTTCCCTGGTATTTATATTAGCGCATTTCCCATTTCTCACTCATCTCACAGACGAGGAGGTTATATGGCACAAATATATTGTTGAAAGGCGTCCATAGAGCACGCAATCGCCTATAAAGCCAATCCATGAAATTATGATGATAAATGTGTTCTCTGAAGCTCCTTCTTTTAGCTTTAATGCTGGCTTCTATGGATTGCTAGCTGGTAAAACCTGTTGCTTACCAATTGTTCATTCTCACTTTCCACAAAAAAACTCATTTCCCAGCTGGGCCTGTCATACGCATTTTCTTTTCATTTCCACGGCTTTTTTATATCTCCTTATATCCAACATTGCAAGGAAGCATCCAGACCCCTTCCATTGAATAATCCATCACTGCCTTGAAAAGCACTTAATCTGCCATATCCAATAACACTTGCACCTACTCCAATTGTCTCTTGGTGTCCGCTACACCACTTAAATGGTTCGCCATGCAAAGCATTATTCTTGTAAAAAAAAAAAATTTGGTATGTTGCAAAAGATACATACAGCATTAAAACAGTGATTGATTTGGGTTGGTATTTGAAAAGATAACAGTAAGTTTAAACACATGAAAACAAACATGTATCCAAAAAAAGGTAACAAATGGGAACCCAAATAATGCAAATAATATCCCTCTTAGAAATCTTTCGGAAGCAGCTGTATGTTTAATATTCTCTGTTCAAAGTCTAGTCAGTTGGCAGGAGTGTTGCAATTTCACCCCACTGACTTTCCTATACATTATACAGGGCCAACCACAACGAGCTAGCTTCTCAAAGAATTGCTTGGATGGCCCTGTATAATGTATAGGGAAAATGGTGAGGTTTTTTGATCATGCCAGTTCAGCTCAGCCACACTGGAAGAGAGAATTCATGGGGATGGCCCGTTATAGTGCAGACTGAATTTGGGAAAACAAAACCCATAAATTCTCCATCCAACTCCAGCTTCAGAGAATAAATCCAAAACTGATGAAACCCTTTTCATTTAGCTTTCTGCCTATAACCCCTTTCGGACCGGCGTTTGCAAACTGCGTTTTCCCTTGAAGACCGCAGTTTTTTAAAAAAATATTTAAATTCCGTGCTCGTGATTCGCTGCAAAACATTCACGGAATTTAGGGGGGTGGCAGCTACTGATCGCTGGGGACACCTTTGACCTTTGACCTGGAAGTACCAGGTATGTCCCGGTCTTGAAGGGGTTAAATAAACTATGATAAATACAAAAATAACACATTTGGTAATGATGATACCTTTATTGGCTAACTGAAGATCATTACCTCTCCCCACTCATGTATTCAGGAGTGCCCATTCTCTAGAACACGGCCTATCAGACTTTCTCCCTCATGCGCAAATTTCAACAGCTATCTGAAAACCAACCCAACCACCTCTCGGAAAACCCACTTTCCATCCGAATTACGCCATCCGAACGACCAACAACCTCTACAGGGCATCCTGATTCGGTCAACTCATCTCTATCCAAGCAGTCCTCTCTCCTACTGTTTCACTTTCCCTTCAACTACCGACTAGACTGTAAGTTCCCAAGAGCAGGGTCCTCTTTTCCATTTTGCACCAGTATGTGTTAATGTGTGTTATTTTACATTATTTTACTCGTTTATTGTAATGGAATCTCATGGAGCTATATAAATAAATGTAATGTAAATAAGTGAGAAGGTGATAAGGAGCTAATATTCATTAAAAATAAATTATGTGAAAAGGTTAAATGATGTTCACTTGTATAAGTAGATACAGCCCTATCAAAAGAATACATGTCAAAGAATGCAAGTAGTGCAAATAAATAGTGGTATTTCTAAATAAATATTTAGTTATAAAATACCATAATTTATTTGTGCTCCTTGCATTCTAATATGAATATGTAACGTAAGTGTAAGTTTACAAGCTTTCAAGACTCTAGATTTTCTCTTTTTGTTTCAACAGCTAGCACACTACAAGTTGATACACTTAATACAAACACTGGTAGGAACTAAATGTCATAACGTAGTGAGACTAATAATACATTCATTATTTGGATAGATCAAGAAATAGCAAGAAAACAAGAAGGTCACACACAGCGCAAAAAACATGTCAAAAATGAAAAATCTAATCTAATAGAAATAATCACATCAAAAGATGCATCTGCAAGACATTACAGTGGTTGGAAAAGGCTAGGGTTGGAAAGAAGCAAACTAATTGGAGAAACAAATACCATAAGTGAATATGCACAGGTAAAGATGATTGATTTGTGAGGACATTTTATCACAAGCAAGTCACATTTTTATTTGTGTTCTCAAAACTGGGGGTAGGGGACAAGGCGTCCCCAATCCCATTAGAATTTATTGGGAGGAGATGAATAGAGTTCAGGACTGGCCATCTGTAATTCCATTATTTATTAGTACTCCTCTCACTCAGCAGAGGAATGCTACTGTGTATTTCTTATTAAATAATGATAAACTTGGAGTGGAACATTAGGAGGCAAATATTGGCTCAACTCTAATTCATCTAAGTTTCTTTGAATACAAATTAAGCAGTTCCTAGAGACCTGGTGTCTGGCTACATAAAAATCAGACCTTTGGGTATCTACCCTAAATACAATGAATAGTTTGTGTGCCCTGGGACTAATCGACCTATGGAATATTTATGTTTATGGTAAAAATCATATAGTTTACCTGTTGAAATGAGCTATATGTTTTTCATACATATACTGTTAGCATATGGATGCTTCCTCCAACGTGGTTTAGGAATTCCTAAAGTGTGCTATTTTTGGGTTTCCTTGCATTTTTCTTATAATATGGTCTATGATGTCACCTAGTGGCCACTTGCAAGAATTTCATGCATTCAAAAAATACTACATGACGTGCTTTCAATACGAACGCTTAAATATACAGAATATAATTGTCCATAACAGAAAGCACAGGCCAAATCGTGCATACCATTAAGTTATCTATGGCACTTCTTACAATATGTTGGCTGCTGTTGTCAACAAGATGGATGAGCATACATTCTGTTAAGTGAGCAGAATCTTCTTTTGAATTTTTGAATATATATATCTATGTATATGTCTGGTGTCTGTAGATGAGAGTTTAATAACAATTCTACTACCTCTTACATTTAAATGGAAGGGTTTCCATCACCTTTACCCACCATAACTTATGTAATGGTTATATATATATACACACACACATATATAAACAAAAAACAATATGGATTAATTTACTGTATTCAATGGGATGTTTGCAAACTGTACGGTAAGGGGCCACTTTAAGTTAGCTGAGCGGCAGTTGATAAACCATTTCATTGAAAAAATTCACTGTGTGAATATGAGTATTCTGCCAATACATCATTTGATTTGATCATAATTTCATCATACGGATGTTACCAGAGGTGAAAGAGGTTAAATTAGGTGATCTTTCATTACCTTGTACGAGGGAAGAAAGCAAAGCACTCCGTGGCTTACAGTCTGGCACACAGACAGCAAAAGGGCTCCAACCTCATCCTGAAAATCAAAGGTTTCTGTATGCTGAAACGTGGCACAAAGCTTTCGGCCCTTTGGACCAGCACCGATTGTTCCAACCCAGACCTAGCAGGTGGAAACACAATCAACTGTAAACAGTTTAAAACAAAAGCCATGATATTTTTTTGAAAAATATTATACATAGACATTCAATAAATAATCAAAACGGTATGATAGAAATCACATGTCCTTGTGCCCCCCCCCCGACAATTTACTATACAATGGATAGCAGAACTTAAGTCACACCTGCAGTTCCTCTATACACACATTATATATATATATATATAATGCAAGTTATTTCTATATAAGCATATATATAGATACATACAATATTCCATACCAGTATATTCAGATCATTTAAAGCAGCTGTGTCACAACACAAGTTCTGTCTTTAAACCTAGTGTTCCAGTTTTTGTAACTACAAGCTGTCATTCCCATGTATCTTCTAGACACCAGTAGGTTTTTTACAGGTATGACAGTAGCCATGTTTGGTTTACCATATGATAAGCAAAGTCAAAGGAAAGTTGCTCACCTGGGATTTATCGATGACATGATTTGCTTCCAGCTGAATCAAAAATTTGACACCAAGTTCAGATGAAAACGATCCCATTGGAGACAATGTGCCTGATGTCAGAACAATAGTGCGAACACAGCCACTTAGATCAGAAAACGCCTAAAACAATAAAGGACGTTTTCATTTATTTTTTTGTTCAGCGGTATATATCGGAAAAGCTTTGTGAATGAACAAATAAATAAAGAATACAATTTATGGGAAACGCATTGTGAACAGTGGAGCAATAAATAGTTATGATGGATATAAAGTGTCTGCAAGAATACTGAATGTTATCAATTAAAAGGCAAATCATTCTAAAATCCAAGGAACAGTCATGTACGTGCTCCAACAGAAGCATTTTATTTTTATTTAAAACATAACATTTTGTGAAAGTATTTTAATGTAGCTAGTGCTTTTTTGTGCTCGATATTTCACTATTAACAATCCCGTGGTACATGGTGCTAATTCTGCCCTTTATCCATTTAACATGTGCTCGTTTACCATATAGTGCTTTATGTATAAATAGACTTTTTTGTCTGCATTATTTTATAAAGGGAAATGGATATCACTGTACACGAGAAGATGTGTCCTTAGAAGAAGCTGCTAACATTTCTTGGACCCCTACAGAAAAAGAGTCACATAAAGCTTTTGGGACCTCAGAGGTCTCTTCTTAAGAAAGAATGCAATTGTCAAAATGCATTCCTATTAACACCATTTGTTTAGTTATTGTTGATAACATACTATGCGTTACTAAGCAGTCAGATACACTTTGGAAAATGATCTTTAGTAGTATAATCATCAAGATCCAGTAAAAGCCACTAATTGTTGCTTTACAAATGTTTGGGGAAGCACAGAGAAATATAACTCAAAAGATCACGTGCTTAAGTTTTTACAATGGAGAAGCAAAGCGAAAAGGCAACGGAGCAATGAAGTTTTCCATCTTATACTTAACAAGAAAAGATATTATTATACAAACAATGGAATATTCTGCAGAGATTCAACATTCTTCAAACAGCGATTTGGCAACGAATTCCCGCCAAAAGTAGTTTAGGTCCCTGCGGTCTCAGACACTGTATTTTCCCTTAAAATCTGTTAAAACGCGATGCCCTTTTCCTGCGTCCATCAGTGAGGTTTGTAAACCATTCTACATTGTTTGGTATGTTCAAGTAATTTTCACTCTATATATATATATGTTTTATTAAAAAAAAAAACAAATTATTTCCTGTGAGAGGAAAATGTCAGAGGAAGGGTAATTCTTTAATCATGGCCTTTATTTTTAATAAAATAAATGAAATCACCCAAATGCAAAGTGAAGACGAGTAAACATATCTCCCTTCACTTTTATATTATCTATTTTAAATATTTAATTCTGTTTTTTGTTTTTGTTTTTTTAATGTAACCCCCGAAGAAATAAGATGTGGCTTAAAATGAGGCATAAAATAGAAAAATTGTTCAGATTCTTTTAGTATATTTGTATTAGTTCCAATAAGCTGGGAGGGGGGCAATCTGAAGCGATATAAATTTAGCAAAGCTTCTGGTAAAAGAAATTACACTCTAGTCATTAATTTTAACTCTTTCAGACGACAGGTCCACATCAATCTTCAATGGTAACTATGTAATTCATTGCATAATCACAGCAAACACTATCCTGCTACAGTAAAATACAAAGTTGTGGGTATATAGAGCGCTAACATCGACACACCAAAACACACAAGTATTTGCTCAATATACTAATCACCCACAATTTTCTTGTTTTTTTGCTAGTAGTTAGACAATATCGGGTCGAGTGCAGCTTCAGTCACTATTTGTGTTTATTGTTTTGTATTGATCTGTTAAAGTGTTTGTGTTTTTGCATTTGCTTTTTTGAGCAATTTTATTTTTTAAATACCATTTTATTTATGACTATGATTGACTGATTATACTTCCCAAAAGTACCACAGTGCTTTCTGTTTGTAATGTTCTGTTAAGGCTTTCCACTCAGCTCAGAGACCCTATAATTTCCGTTATTGTTTTGTGGTTTGTTTTTATCCACTAGATAAATAGATTTCCTTTTCAAAGTGGACTAACTATAGTTCTGACCACCATGACAGGTACTTGCATACTAACACTAACCACCCGGAAAAACACCAACTGAGCATCATAAGAGTGGTATTTCCCCAACAGCTACCTGCAAGTAATCCTGGTAATCCTGGTACAGGCAGTGTCAAAAATAAATATCATTGAACAAAAATAGTCAGTAGGTGATTAGAGCTAATAAATGCAAGTTACCACGGCTGGATTGAGGCACCAGAAATTCAGTGTATACACTAGTGTCTTGCGCCGAGCACTTCTCCTGTTTCTAGGTCTTGCAAAGAAGCCGTTTTCATCAGGAATATCTTCTTTATTGGCCCAGGTAAAAGACTGCTGCAGCGCTATCCTGTAGTCGTCTGCAAATCTAAAAAATAAACAAAAGCAGGTTTTTGGATGCCGGTACCGTATGTATCATATAAATAGGAGCACTACTGTGGAATAGATTTAAGCCTCTCCAAAAATTTCACAGGACCCTTGTGACAAAATGTGGTTTCCACCTATTTCTAACAAACCTGTTGTTCTGTCGAAACAGGTAATCCAGCACTAGGAAAAGTCCCTTCAACACCATCTGCGTTTGGGGGCCGAGCGTAGGAATTTTCACTACGTTTTCTTGTCCATGCAACATTGGTCTCTTTTCCTCTTTTTCAATTACTGCAGCAAAATTTGCCTAGGTAAAAACAAAACAAACAAAAAAAAAAGGCAAAACGGAATTTGTCATGGTTTAATAATGACAGCCATATCATTCTGTTCAGTTTAATTAATGAAACCTTTATGTGGAAAGGTTCCTTTTGCTTCAACTGGCTGCCGTGTAATTATAGTGGATGAATGAAACATTACAAGAATTATATTGACATGAACATCTCTACAACAAATCTCATTAAAAAATAAATAAAAAATGAGAGGCAGTATTAACAATGTAAATCAACATTTTAACTCTCCTATAACTATTTTGTTAGCATACCCTAATCACAACATTGGTTTAATGTTGGTTTAGCTCATATGAAAGTTTGCATTTAGAGATGTTCAATAAAATGGTTGTTGTCGGCATCAGGTATATTTAATTCCTCCTGTTTTTATAGTAATCATAAGTAGGATCCAATGAAGAGCTCAGCACTCCATACCTTGATTGGCCGTAGTGCATGTTGGTCTGTCATTGGTGTACAACACTGCACATTAAAGTTGCATTGTGTTCATCTGATGCTCTCATCCACATATTTTTTGTGTGTTTATTTGAATTGTGTGTGCTGTATATGTTGTATGAGGAGACACGGGAAAAAATAAGTGCACAAACAATTAATCTACACTATATGGACAAAAGTATTGGGAGGTCAGTCAAATCAAGTTCTTTCACAGCAAACAAATCCAGCCATGTCTTTATGGACCTTTTATGGACCAAATTGGTAAGTCCCCTTCAGCATACCAAGCCATTTTGGACAATGTTATGCTTCCAATTTTGTGGGAACAGTTTGAGGAAGACCCTTTTCTATTCCAGCATGACAGTGAACAAACCCAGGTCCATAAAGACATGGTTGGATGAGTTTGCTGCGGATGAACTTGATTACACCGCACAGAGTCCTAACCTCAACCCGACTAAACTGGAGAAACCGGAATGGAGATTGCGAGCCAGGCCTTCCCGTCCAACATCAGCGCCTGACCTTACAAATACCATACTGGATGAATGGGCAAAAATTACCACAGAAATGCCAAACGTCTGTGGAAATACTTCCCAAAAGAAAGGAAGCTGTTATAGCTGCAAAGGGGGAACCAACTACATATTAATGTCTATGTATTTAGAATGTGATATCAAAAAGCCTGTTGGTGTAAGTATCAGGTGTCCCAATGTTTTTGTCAATATAGCGTATGAGGTATCTTTGTCTTTTTTGTTAATCAAGGATTTGTATCATGCTTTTCTGTAAATTTCCTGATCGGTGATGACTTATCACATATATGTTAATTTACTAAACTGTTAAATGTAGCATATGAAAAAGCGACATCTGCTTTTTATTACTATGCATACTTACATTGGTCTTATTTTACATATGTTCACAAATTGTCATTATTATTATTTATTGATTTATATAGCGCCATCAAATTCCGTAGCGCTCATATTAGGTGTTCTCCTTATTTTCGTACCTTCAAAAGTGGAAATGTGGTATTTGTTATGCCCATATGATAGAAAATTTCGAGAATTTCTTTACCACTCCATACTTTATAGGATGATTCGTATTCTCTTTCAACCAGGTGATCAGAGCACTCCTTCACCCAACTAAAAAATAAAAAGGTCAATGATGATTGAATCACTGAGTGTTGCAGACGAAACAGTATATAATCGAAGAAGCTTGGCACATAATATGTTGTGTTAAGGATGCTTTGTGGTTGCCAGGTACGGTCTCATCCTGAGAGAGGAACACATCACTGTCCGAGACTGTCTCATTGACTTACTTATCCAAGTCCTCGCTCTCCTGACACCCTCAGTCCTTTCCAATCAATTCCCTCCTCCATTCAGGTGTTATTCCGGTGACAAGGCTGCTATTTCAATACCCATGGAAATATTTAAATTACTGTATGATGTGATTACTGTGAGTAATGTACATGATGTGATGTGTGTGAGTACATTCTGTTATTGACAGTATACACATGCTATAACAGTATGTTATTGGTTAAACTACTGATGTTTGAGTAATGCACAACATTGCATTTTACCCAGTATGAAAAGTTTCTTTGGTACTTTAATACTGAATGAAAAATAAAAATAAAGTCACATAGGTAACCAAAACCCCTTAGTGATGCTACTAACAGATGTTGCTGTAATTTTCTCCTCTCATTTACCGAACTCACACAAATTATATATTTTTTTCTTTCTTAAGGAAAAGAAAGGCTTTCTTTAGACACCATTATTTTGATCATATCATCTAATTTACTATTGAAAAATTAAAACATGAAAATCAAAAACCTTTTTCTGCTTTTATTTTGAAAAAGCTTTTACTCAACTGCAAAAGCTAATGGAAACAAACCCTAATAGATTCTTATATTTGTCCTGAGTTTAAAAATACCCAATGTTTTTATGTTTTTGCGGGTTAAAGTGCAATAAGTACAGGTAGCATATTGCTATTTTAAAACCATTTTTCAAGTCTGGTCATTCTGCTTCCATTTCCTATTTGAGGCATCTTTGTAGTCGGCCAATTCAATTTACCCCATCATATATTTTTTGAAAACCAGACATCCCAAGGTATTTCAAATGCTAGTATTTTAACTATTTTAACTATTTCTACCACCAGCCATTGTAAAAGTTTTTGGTAGTAGGTGTACTTCAAGTATGAATTTGCCGCTCCTGGTATACCAAGGCCAAACAACGACCCAATATGTGTACAGTGATACTCCCCATGCATAGCTTTGTCGGGTTCTTTGGGGGCTAAAAGGAGGTGTGTATCTTTCACTTTGGAATTTTGACACCTGACCATCCTGCGTCTATGTTCTAATTGCCACATCTTTGAAGCTGGCCAATTCATTGTTCGGATGTATCTATAAGCACATATCCACTAGCCCAAAGAAAACAAGTGACAAGTGTATTGCAATGAATCGGCTTATGATTCTTCCCCATGAAAAAAGCTACACAAGTTTTGTTTGTTTCTCTTTTTCAAGTAAGCTCAAATAAAATGGTTTATACAAAATGAAGAAAATATGCTAGAGATAAAGATATTTTAGCGGTAGATTGTGTATTAACATGTCCATGTAAAAATGTATATATTTATAATAATCTCACAATTGACTAACTACCAAGCAGCCAGCACAATATCCAGATTAAACTGTCTGCTCTTTATCGCATGAATACATGATTTTTTTCTTCTAGAGGCATGTGCTAGTTTTGATATAAACAGGCTTGAATTTCTGACTTCTGAGTTCATTTAAATAAAAATGTGTGGTTGCAGTGTTTATCCATGTAATTAACTAAAAATTATGAATGAAAATGACATGTCACTAATTGCAAACTTACTTTGACAGACTGTAACATACAGCCCTTAAAGGCTCATGGTCATTGACTCTGATGCCATGATTCACCATACTGTCAATTTCATCTCGTGCAAAAGTTAGCTGTGCATCTGTAACTCTGTAACTGGCCGACTCCCGAGCACAATCCTCAATATTGTGAGCTTCATCTAAGATGACCACTTGATTTTCCAAACAGATATCCATCTAGGAGAAAATAAATTACATGGTATGATTCATTGCTGCAGATTAAGATCTTTTAATGGGCTTTCAGTCGATGCCAGCAAAGCAGGAAAATAAATCCATGGCCTGTTTCTGTGGGTTCAACATGGGAGAATATATAATAAAATAAAGCTATCTTGTTGGTAGGGGTGGAGATCACATTTCTGTCCTAAAGGATGAAATGATTGGGGTAACGAGTGAAAAGGTACTGAAAAGGAAGTAGACAGTGGTTGTGCCAATTAAGAATGCAAATTAACCCTTTAAGGACAACAGGTTGTCTTTAAACCCCTTAATGACAATGCATTGTGAGCCTGTACATGTACAGGCTTTCTCGTGAAGGGGTTTAGTATGATGTAAGTATTTAATACGCATCCAGTTACAGAAAGAAAATAAATAACTTGGCTTTAGACACCTCTGTGGGCTAGTTTTTGTAGCCAATGAATGGCAGGCTCCCATTGAGATTAATGTGCTTTCTGCACATGTGCAGGCACAGTGACAAGCCACCTCTTGCCAAACAAGTAGGCAAAAGAGGCAAATGCATGGTGAGAAGGGCAATTCTGTTGAAGGGGAATACTAGCTGTCATATACATTCACCGGCCACTTTATTAGGTACACCTTGCTCGTATCGGGTTAGACCCCCTTTAGCCTTCAGAACTGCCTTCATTCTTCATGGCATTCTTTCTACAAGGTGCTGGAAACATTCCTCAGAGATATTGGTCAATATGGACATGATGGCATCATGTAGTTGCTGCAGATTTGTCAGCTGTACATCCATGATGCAAATCTCCCGTTTCACCACATCCCAAAAGTGCTCTATTGGATTGAGATCTGGTGACTGTGGAGGTCATTGGAGTACAGTGAACTCATTGTCATGTTTAAGAAACCAGTTTGAGATGATGTGAGCTTTGTGATATGGTGCATTATCCTGCTGGAAGAGGCCGTCAGAAGATGGGTACACTGTGGTCATAAAGGGATGGACAAGGTCAGCAACAATACTCAGGTAGGCTGTCGTGTTTAAACAATGCTCAATTGGTACTAAGGGGCCCAAAGTGCGCCAAGAAAATATCCCCCACACCAATACAGCACCACCAGCCTGATCCATTGATACAAGGCAGGATGAATCCATGCTTTCATGTTGTTTACGTCAAATTCTGATCCTGCCATCTGAATGTCGCAGCTGAAATCCAGACTCATGAGACCAGGCAACGTTCTTCCAGTCTTCAAATATCCAATTTTGGTGAGTCTGCGAATTGTGGCCTCAGTTTCCTGTTATTAGCCGACAGGAGTGGCACCCGCTGTGGTCTTCTGCTGGTGTAGCCCATCTGCTTCAAGGTTCAACGTGTTGTGCGTTCAGAGATGGTATTCTGCATACCTTGGTTGCAACCAGTGGTTATTTGAGTTACTGTTGCTGTGAACCAGTCTGTCCATTGTTCTCTGAAATCAACCAGGCATTTTTGTCCACATAACTGCCGCACACTGGAGGTTTTCTCTTTTTTGGACCACTCTCTGTAAACCCTAGAGATGGGTGTGCGTGAAAACCCTAGTAAATCAGCAGTTTCTGAAATACTCAGAACACCCAGTATGGCACCAATAACCATGCCACAATCAAATTCACTTAAGTCCTTTTTCTTCCCCATTCTAATGCTCGGTTTGAGCTTCAGCAAGTTGTCTTGACCACGTCTACATGACTAAATGCATTGGGTTGTTGCCGTGTGATTGGCTGATTAGCTATTTGTGTTAACATGCATATTAAAATGCTTAAGAATGTATTAAACAACATTAACAAAACTGCACATACACTTTGACAGAAATTTAGAAGTGACTGTAATCCACCGTGGAGAAAGAATTAGCAAACAGCATCTTAAATTACTTTTCTACAAAGCTATACTTACACTTTCCCTAATCTGTGAGTCCAGCAGATAGTTGTAAGGACAGAACACGATGTCTGCTTCTTTCATCAGCTCACGTGCAGCGAAGTAGGCGCAGGCACGCAGCCTTTTGCCCATTCCTACCAATTCTTCAATGTCCCATGCCTGATTCATTCCTAGCCTGTATTGAAGTACAGGCTGCTCGCTCATTTTGTGTGCACCATGGTAGTAACGGCAAGTCTGTCCCTAAAGTGTTAAAAAAATAAATTAATTAATGAGTTACTTCCTGTCTACTGAAAAATATGGTTTAAATTTATGGATTAAGTAGAACTTAAAAATGTGCTGATAACACTATATTAACTGATGTGCTTACATTGTAGTAATCGATTAAATAAAACATTGCGCTCATAATTATGTCAGGACACAAACTAGCAACAAACGAAATATTCTTGGGCAAACCGGAGTGGAGTCAAATCTTTAATGCAAAGTATACCTCCAGAAACTAAGTTAACTATTGATGTGCCAGCGGCAAAATGTGTATATATATTTAAATCTAAAAAGAAAAACAAAAGACATAATCATCTTTAATTAAGAGTCACCATAACAGCAGCCTTTCTACCAAATATATTTTGTGTGTAAGTGGTCCAGATGAATTATATTTTGGAACTACAGTTACATTAACTATAACTTAAAATTAATAATGGGGTTAACATATTTTGGTTGCACGCCTCCAACTATTAATGGATCTGTATCCGAAGGCAGGATATCCTGGAGCAGGAGGGCCCTTTAAATCATTCCTGTAGATGAGAATTCAACCTTCATATTGCCTTGGCTCCGAAGAACAGGTTACTGTAAGTAGCTTATGTTCTAGAAAAGAGAATCTGTTAGCAGATGCCCTGTCAATTGACTGCATTTTGCAAGAGGACATTCAGCTAGATTTAAAGAGCTTTCGCAGGCACTGCCAGAAATGTGGTTATAACCCAAGACGTCTTTGTGTTGAAATGTCCTAGGGGCTCCATAAAGTTCCTATAAACATTTTAAGATTCCCAAATCAATGAAGGAAATGCAAGGATGATTTAACAGTCCGGGGGGATTGGGGCCATGTTTGCTTATATGCTGCTTTCCCTTTGCCATAAACCAAAACACTCCAGCACACCACTTTAAATCATGCAGAGATTTAACTCTTCACCTGCTGATCAGACAAGGAAAAAATGAAGAATGAACTGTACAAGAGTAATGGAGCGAGTTAAAGGGAACTGTCACCTTAATAGCATTTACTTGTAACTATTGATAGCTGGGGATTTTAATTTTTCAAATCACTTTTGTTTCAATGATCTGTCTAAACGTTAATAAGTATAAACAGGGTATAAAAATGTATAGTTACAATTTAACGTACAGAACCAAAAAATGTACAGTTTGTGAAAGGAAATGATCCTGTCTATTGAGTAAAGCCAATCACAATGCTTTTAAGGACTTCAGAACCATTTAGTCTGACCATTGTTTTTACAACAAACTTCTATCTACCATGTACTATGTGTCAGGACCTATGTTACTGTTAACACTATCTTTATACCATACATTCTTAGTGTATTAACTTTTGTCACGTCTGCTGGGTGACCATTCCACTGATCCACCTCCCTGTCTGGGAATTTTTTTTTTTTAATCTAACCTTCAAAGCCTCTTATTTTAGACTATGAGCCCTAGCACATCTGGAAATAACAAGTGTCCTAACATACTGCAAACAATATTTCAGTTCCTTGGTGTGCAGGAGAAGCATTAGGCCAAACACATCTTCTACTCATCAGTGCATACGCTCGCTCCAACACGGACTCGCATCAGATTCCTAGTGGAGTTTAACACGACCCATCCACACCCATCCAGAAAAAGCTCCCACTGATTTCTATGGGGGCACTTTCCTGCCAGTGAGGAAGGAAGGTAAGTAGTTTATTTTGCAGCACGTATACAATGCAGTACCTTCTAAGTACAAAGTAATGGATTTCCCTTGTCCATTTATATCACTGCTAGCCTGCAGGATACATTTTTTTAAATAAAGGTCGCAGTTTAATGGGGCAGTCTGTTCAGCTTGTTAGGTGAACAAGGACTTATAATACAAAACAGAAGCAATGGTTTGGAAAAGTGATAATGTTGTGCAAATAAAAAGGTTAAGATGTCATGCCTTGTATTATAATGGAGGAAAAAAATATATAAGCAAAAGGAATTTTCAAGAGCTACAATACAGGGATGTTACTTTATAACCTATTTGTACGTTAGTATTCTTTTGATGATTAACAAAACACATAAGGTATATTTTTGAAGACATAGCAGCCTTTCTTTATGTGTGCTGGTCTCAAGCAAGCTGGTTTCTGACATATGAATCACTGCTCAGATGTGTTTCTTACTGAACATCATCAGTGTCATTCACTATTTTAAAAAATGTATAAAATAGTGCTTTATAAAATACTTCTAGCCTTCACCGAAAATAGAGTTTAAAGGAAAGTTACAGTTTCAACCCAATCACTTCACTAAAAATATATGCTGTCATTCCCCTTGGGATGTACCAGTATTTCCTTATAATCTGTGGTAAAAAGCCCATTAGGATATACAACAATAAAAAATGGAAAATAATACTGTTTGCAACCTGGGGAAGCAGCCTTGCTTTTAAAAAGGAGTCACATAGCATGACCTCCCTGTGTTCTTGCTTTCCTGTGACAGGTCATTGAAATTGTTCACAAAGGGCTGGTCCGATCTGGAAGGGATTTAGCGAGCAAGCTAGTGAGTGGGAGGGTATGTATGATTGCATGTTAGAATGAGGATATATGTATATGAGTGTGTAAGGTGTTTTGGGATAGAGATGACACAGACAAGGTGTTCAGAGGCAAAGATGCCACAGGCAGGGTATTCAGAGGCACTGACAAGCTGTTTGGTGGCAACAACAGCACAGGCAGGATGTGTGGGAGCAAAGATGGCAAAAGTAGGCTGATAAGGGGCACTGACAAGCTGTTTGGGGGCAAAGATGGCACAGACAAATGGTTTGGGGAACAAAGATAGTGCTGATAAGCTGTTTTAGGGGCAAAGGTTGCACTGTGTAACATGTTGCTTGTGAAGCCAGAGGACCGAGAGCTCTGTGGTTTCTACACGCCCCTGACTCTGATGCTACATAAAGGCACCTAACCTGACAGCCTAATAACATCTTATTAAACTTGCCCCCTTAACTTGCCTTTAACAGCATTGCATAGTTTCAATGTTTTGGAATAATGCTATACACGTAAACTCCCTTTACGTGTATTTCATGGGATCAGCCATACTGACCTTCTGTTCTTGGGATCTGCACGATTGGTCTTCACCAAATACACAGTAGAGAAAACATAACCAGTAGCTTCCTATGTTAAAACTTCCCATCTGGACATGCTGTGTGACAAACTAGAAGTCCAAATTCAACAAAATTGTTACATTTCACTAACCAATTCTCAAAAGTTGATATTAAGGCCATAGAATTTCTGTTACTACACAGTTATATGTGAAAAACACATAAATCGTGCCTCCTTTGGTACAACATAGGCTATAGTGCTAAAGGTGACTGCATCAACAAAGTTTGCCGGTGTGCCTTCCCTCTTGACGCCTTGTAACCATAAGGTGGCTGCACCTGAAAGCCAATTCCTGCTGGAATGGGAGACAGGTGGAAATTATTATTATTTGATGGTGAGCACGAGTTTCTGAAGAGGTGAGATTACAAATGTAAAATGTATTAGCAGTGACACAGGAGCTTCTATGAAACAGGACATCTGACACCCTTGTTACACAAGTCACTGGATATCGTCTGTCTTTAAGAAAGGAATGAAAGGATCTGCCTCATTCACTTCCAAGTTTAACATGACAATATAGTAAAAGTGCTTTTCAAGTAACATCACCTTCTTTCGGGTTTACAACCGAATGAAACATCTACATACATTACCGATATAGGAGTGCATGCTTTGTACAAGCCAGGGATGGAAAACAGCCATGACAATTTTATTTCTAAGATTTTGCGCTATTTTATAGTAATCTTTAGGAATCTATCACTTAAATTGTCTGTCTCCTTAGCTCTATACTTCTCATACGGATGAATCACGGAGAACTGGCAGGGGCTGCCTGCTAAGAGGGTCAATACAACAATGTAATTGTTGATAAATAGGTTGACAGCACACTATATCAAAACTTATATAATGATGAATATTAGTATTACTCGCAAGGTAATATGGGCACAGTTTTGTATTGTAAATGATTTTGCTGTCGCATACCTTGTTTATATAAAACAAACATTTATTAGCAGAACAATTTACTGCTTCAAGAAGACAAAATATGGAGAAAACTGTGGAAGGGGAGTCCAGTTTCAGCAACAGGGTTGCAACTCCTAGGTCAAGTAAATCTTTAATTTTATGTTTTTTATTTTGAAGAATGCATATTAAAAGTGCTCACAGAGTACTTTAATATGCATTCTTCCGTAATGGGAGCGTCGGGACATTTTCCAACACAGAAGCATTCCATTTCCAAGTTTTTCAATATAAAGCAGTGATCATGGAATCCAACGGACTCTTCCAGTCAACTGAGCATTTTGGGGGGTTTTCGAGGAATGGCCCATTGTATACTTGAGATACTGATTGAAAATCAATTAATAAACCAGTAGAAAAAAACAAAATACTATGGATTCATATCCCTACAACACGTTTCAGGTAACATAACCAAACCGAGGAGCTGGTTAATATCAGTTACATCACAGGAGTCTGACCCACCACAACCACCCCCAATCCCCATTAAGACTGGTAGCACATGCATCTCTTGTGACATTAAAAAAAGGCAGGCTGGCAGAGTAGCAAAGTGCAGAGGGAACAAACGTAGTGGCCCCAATGGAAGGTTTTGATCAGGAAATTAGAGAAAAAGGTACTCTAATGTAAAACAGGAATTCATTTATTTAACATGTATACAAGAGCAGTACATAATAACTTACCTTAAGTATTTAAGAAAAGCAAGTCTAGACAGAGCAGCTGTTTTATCATCCTATTTTATATATCGCCTTAAAAAGCTACAGGGAAGTTGTTTACACGGGTGAATAAAAAATTAGGAAGCCAGCATTTATTCTTAATGATGTCCAGCACACAAAATAGGTAAATTTCAGTTTTAGCATAATGAAAAACCCTAAGTGACCCTAAGAGGGAGAACCCCTTCTGGCACTAATAAAAGTTACAATGGCTTCAGACACAAACCCAAAGCTAGTTTTTGGCTGTGTCCCCCCCCTCCCCCCCAAATATCTTCAAAACTACTTACATCTTTGGCATCTAGAAGCTCCTTGCATTTTTCATTTCTGTTACTGTGAATCTCCGGGTGGACACATGTGTGATCTCTGCTAGACAGAATAGTCATACGGACGCCAGAATAGGCCGTCCTCCGCAACTCCTTCGTAATCTGGGCTATCTGCTTATGTGTTCGGGTACCAAAAAATATTTTGGGCACACTCAGCTTTTCACGATTTTCCTTCTTCTTACAATTTTCTTCGGTTTTCTCCTGGATGTTGGTACAACCACAAAAACAATACTGGCATGGTTCTGAAGACTAAAAATAAAACATAAGAACACAACAAAAGATTAAACTGTGATAACAGTTTCATATTAGTTTACAAATAATAACCGATCTCTTAGATCTTAAAGTGGATTAAATTAAGTTAAATAACCATGAATGTTGTGCATAAGCAGGAAGGTAATAGTTGGGGTTTTTTTAGCCCAAGCAAATATCTCAGCTATTTAGAGCCAACATATATAGGAAGCAAATTACATCAGCAGATCTGTGTGCTACAGCCTGTCCAGTCAAACATAAAACAGACTGTATGGAAAATGAAACACAAAAAGGATCCCACCTACGGAAAAAAAAATAAAAATATTATATATTATATATAATAGAATTGAATGTAAGACACTCACACAAGCAGCATAGCCCAGAACCTTTAAACCAAATGAGATAACTGCCACCTTGCCATGTTTCCTCTACATATCGCTACAGAACACCCTAAAAACCCCAGCACACTTGCAAAACAGTAAAGCACCATATGTCCAACGTAGTGTCATGGTTTTATATTTTTTTAATTTTTTGCTTCTCTTCGTAAACAGTAAAACATTAGTAACTTGTAAGAAGGCTCATATCTTGTCTCATATCTTGTAATTTGCATAGCGCAACTTTTGCTCTTTGCACAGGGGTAGATCGCGTGTGTACATACGTATATACATACATAACTGGTTTTCTTAGCATCACAACTTAAAAGACTGTAACTGGAAACGCGACAAACTGTAAACGGAGGAGATAGAAATCTTCAATTACAGCTCGGTTTACTAGCTCTTAAGGTGCATAAAGCCAGATTGATGGCACCCTGAGATAGTGATACATGTACTGGAAGCGAGCAAAAGAATGAATCCTGGGCTACTAGAAAATAAAAAGATCCTTTATGAAGCAATTGAGATTGCACTTCAAATTGTGAGAGCTTGTGAAAGCATTCTGTAATCAACAGACGACTTTTAGTGGTAATGCTAAAAAGTCGTAATAGCTTATATTTTTCCCATTATTTATTGATTTATATAATGCCATCATAAATCAAAGGGCTGTGCACCATGTAAATATGACATAAAAGGTAGCAATTTGGATTTGCAGAAATAAGATGCGAGTAGGGCCCTGCCTAGATAAGTTTATAATCTTATTGTTTGCCTGAAATATGCGTTAGTAATACAAATTAACTTCAAAATACAGTGGCAGCTTATTTTAAACTGATTCTAGTGTGTTGGAGATTCTAATCATCACCTTTACATTGTTATTTACAAACTTAATTAGGTGGATCTGTCCCATCCTCCAATCATCTAACACAGGGCAATATAGCTACAAACTAAAATGTATCCGAATTAGAACTATGTTTTCTACAGGTATTTACCCGAAATATAAATTTATCTCCTTGACATCTCTAAGAACATAGTATCACATTTACAAAAAGCCTAACATACATATATATATCACAAATCAGAAGGAGCCGGCCATAGGCCCCACACTGTGATGTCTGGTGTAACAGAGCTCGGCGTAAGCACTGGTACACCATTAGCATTTGAACACCTGATCTTACCTTTTAAGTATCAAAGCCGACACTGAAAACTGCCTAAAATGTGACATGGAGGCGTGATGCAGGTGTAAAGGGGTGTTGTACTCCCCCAAACTTGCTGGGGAAAAAAACATTATTCGTTTCTAAAAAGAAATACACCTGTCTCCCAAACTGCTTATCTGGTCCCTCACATTATAAAGTAGAAAAGCATTTATAAAAAAATAAGTAATTCTTAGATGTTTTGTAGTCATATTTAAACTAGCTTGGCGTTTTTGAAACAGTTTGGTATGTATTTCACAAATGGTATGCTATTAGTTTTGTTATAAATTTCATTTATAAAAACTTGTAAGAATATGAATTACTCTGGCAGTAGATTTTGTCTAATAAACAATTAGCCACAACCCGCCAACAAGAATGCAGTATGCTGAAAATGTCTGTTTTTGACAATGCGGCAACTGCTACAGTTAACATCTAGTTGTTAATAAGATTCCTCATAAAAGGACTGATAATAAGCACCTGACCTATTCTATATAAGAACACTCATTTAAGCATAATAATAACACTACAACACGTTATTTATAAACAATATAAATTGCTATGCCTAGACCCAATTTGGAATTTCTGTATCAGCTAGGGTTCAAAAAGGACTATATTATTATAATATAAGTTTAATATATTTTGCATCTATTTTTCTGAGGTTGCAATAAATACAACATACAAGGCTTGAGATTTTTCTCTCTTTCATTTGCAATCAGTAAGAGTATCCACCATAAATAAATGCTAAGCCAAGGCATGTGCTACACCACAATACTTGGGATCAAGCTGTCTCTTAGCCTACACTCTGAAGGAAAAAAAAACAAGTTCGGATTACACGCATTCCCACTCAACCTTGTCCACCATTAAATTATTACAATAAGCGATAGAATGGAGGTGAATGTGACCCCACTGGAGCTGTCACTCACTGGGATAAAAGGCTCACTGATGTGCCAAAGAAACAGCCCGTCAAACTGGATCAAGTTACCGCCATGCTGGAATTATTACATTCCCCTCTCAAGTTGCGAGGAAAGGCAGCCTTCATTACGGTTTGCTGCCACATTAAATAGCCAGGTCCAAATATCCTGCTTTCTATATTGAATAATTACTTATTCACTCAAAGGATAAAAAGGACACGTTATGAATGGAGTTCTTGTAAGTGCTGAAGCCGGAAACAACTGACCTGGCAGTGTCCCTTACATATACCGCAATATCTTGCCCAGGAAAATAGAGGACAAAATAAAAAAATTATTATTTGGATGTGAAAGGCTGTCAAATGAGGATTATTAAGGCTTTTTATTCTAAAATGTGCCCTTGTCACAGGAAAATAAAAACATGATTGGGGAAGAAAAAAAAAAGATGCCTCCAAGACCCAAAACAAATTTTTCGACCCCTGCTTTAGACCTCTTCAGTTGATGCTTGGCATTACTCATTCATCTTGAGCTTGTGTGCAGCTGCTCGGCCATGGAAACTCATTTCATGAAGCTCCCAATGCACAGCGCTGGTGCTGATCTTGCTTCCAAAGGCACTCTGTAGTGAGTGATACTACAGAGGAGCGACCATTCAGACTCTTCAGCACTCAGCAGCACTGCTCTGAGTGTGCATGGTCTACCAATTTGTGCCTCACAACAATAGCACATGCAGTGAACTGAGGCAGATCTACTAAGGCAGATTTTTCACAGTGCCACATTTAACATAACTGAGCTCTTCAGTATGACCAATTCTACTGCCATTGTTTGTCTATGGAGATGGCATCCCTATGTGCGTGATTTTATACACCTGTTAGTAATGGGTATGGTTAAAACACCTAAATTCAATAATTTGGTCATTGAGTGTACAATTTATTGCTGCTAAGATGGTGTCTTTTTGTTTTAGATAGGGCATTGAAGATCAATGCAGACTTCAGAATTAACATAACTCTGTAAAGATCTTTATTTGATATGCTCTGGGGTGTTGTGATCTATACCATGAGCTGATGCTTGAAGAACCCATGGTCGGGGCAAAACATGTCTGACATCATCTGGTACCTACGGGTGAATTATCCGCAAAGAAAAATATCCAGGACCCTTGAGAATCCTTTAATTATATGCGTTGTTAGTGACTCTCGTGAGAGTAGGCCTTTTTAATCTTTTTCAATTTTAGATGATTAAAAAATGTATTATCATATTTCCCTTATGCTTTACATAATATGAGCCAGCAAAAAAGAAGGGGAAGATAAATTGTATTCTCAAATGAAGCTCTTCAGGACCCTCTAACAGTTTACCTAAATATATTTTTTTCTTTTGTGATAAGATAAGATACACAATATTTTGTTATATTCTGTTACAATTGTATCATAGCGCTCTATCTAATTTTCTTTCCCTATACCATGAGCTGTAAATTCATATCTGTAGTACAATGTGTGTGGGAAAAGAATACAGCAACATTACTACCACAAACTTAAACAAATGCTAGTGGTAGAATTAGTGTATGGTTCGATGGGGGTAAACACGAACTGGCCGGCTTCAAAGATGTCCCAAATAGGACATGGGCATAGAATGACCACATCTAGAAAAAAAGATTTTGAAATAGCAATATGCTACTTGTACTTATCGCCCTATAACTTGCAAAACATAAAAAACATTTCTAAACTCAGGACAAATATTGGAATCTATTTAGGGGGTTTTTTTTAGCTTTTTGTAGATAAGTAAAAAAGTTCAAATAATTTTTTTTCAAATTTTTCACCAGTTTCTATAAAGTACATTTGATGATATAATCAAAATAATGTTTTCTCGTGCTTAGCAAAACAATATATAATTTGCATGGGTACACTAAATGAGGACACAGCAAACATAACAAAAACAGCCTTGGTCATGAAGGGTACAAAAATTAAAAAACAGCCTGGTCCTTAAGGGGTTAAGCTTACGTGTCAAAACAATTTTCCAAAGCTGCCTAGAATAAAGAGCCTTTAATAAGAAGGCTGCTAAGTGGGGTTTATGTCAAATGTTTCTCTGTATTGGGACTGAAGGGAGTCATCAAGCCGCAGAGTTAGGCTAGATTTTATAGTAACTAGTAAAATGTGGACCTGAACAGCACTAGTCATAATATTCAATAAAAGAGCAGATGCTTTCCTTTAAAATACGTTACTAAATAAACTATGTTTCTGTCAGCTGAACTCAAGTCCAGACAATAGAGAATATGCAATGCTTGCACTTATAAAAAGGGCAGTTAACGGGACTATTTCAAAACCTATGATTTGCATAAGAAATTTACAAACATGGGGGTCCGCATTCAAACTGCATATCTTTTGACTTTACCACCCCTAAAGGTTTGTTAACTAAGGCTTGAAAATATGGAAACAAATACCAGAAATCCTGCCTCTCGTGTCATTGAGAATTCACATCCAATAAACACAAGGCTTGTGACAGTCGCTTAATGAATATTAACAGCAGCATGTTAGGCAGTAATTGGTGTAAAAAGAAAAAAAAAGACATCAGACACAGTGATCAGTGTGAAAATGAGGCAAATACAAGGCGAATAACAACCTTTCTTTGACACACCCCTAGTGCTAAGTGTTCAAGGACTAGATTAATTCCACAAGAGTAAAGCAAATTTGTCTTTATACCCTTTGCTCCATCCCAATATTTCACTATACTGTATACTATTGTCTTTGCCTGTGACAAGCATATAAAATATTTTTAGATTTGCCTTTTCACTAGATATCAAAGAATACTTCCAACTGGCTACTGCATGTTCTGCTGAGTTAGGTGAACTGGTTTTTGGAGAAGAGAGCACAATCCAAGTTGGCAGGTATAGAGGTGGCAGAGTGGAGAATACGCCATTACAGCACAATCAAATTATCACTAACCCAAACATTAAATCCTATCGGCATAATCATCGCTTTAGTGACAAAAAAGTATAAATAGAAATAGTATAAAAAAGCTAGTGCCCTGTATAAAAACGTCCAGGAATCACAACTCCTGGGCACGTAGGGTTTGTTCAGCTCCATACAAAATGCAATAAGAAAATCATTTTAATATCCCTGTCTGTCAGCACTTGGACATCCAGGAAACAGCTTCCATCAGATGTCAGAATGTCTGTCAGTGGCAGCATTCAGTTTCACTTTATAAAATAACAGTGGCCTGTGTAGCCGTACCATAGGTCAAAATAACTCAATGGAGGAAACTACATCTTCAGTAAGGAACTTCGAATTAATTTCAAATATAAATAATCCCTGCAGATTGAAATAAGAACACTTAACATTTACGAGAAAAAGAATAGACAAAATAACTAATCACCCATAAAATTAAAAAACCTAAAACAACTGGAAAATAGCTAAAAAATAAAATGATTATATATGTCTTGGTCAATAAAGATAGTACTAAACATATATGCTAAAATACATAAAACACATAGTGAAATAGAGAAAAGAAATAGAGGACGACAGAGTGAAAAGAAAGTACATACAATAACAGTTGTGTGTCTGTAGCTATACAAACATATACATACAGGCATACCCCACATTAACGTACACAATGGGGCCCAGAGCATGTAAGCAAAACAAAATGTACTTAAAAGGGAAGTGGTACCTTTTTCACTTATTAATGCATGTATTGCACTGTAGTTGGCAGGTCATTTCCACCACAAAACATAAAACCCTCAAAAAGACACAAAAGATGCTCAAAATATGAACTGGGGTGTCGCTATGCGTCTGTTCTCGAAGAGAGCATTCGTAGACAGGGAAATGGTTGAGTTACAACTAAGTCCTAGTGTTTTTAGAGTGAATGTTCTTAAAGCGCAGTATGCCGATATATATAATTATATTGTGCTTTTGGCTGGAGATGGATGGTTAATACGTTGAATATTTGCAGCTCTCTCTCTTGTGGTTTTGGTATAGCAAATTTGCACAAACACCGTCAATATTAACGACACACTGGATGTGCTAAACAGTTCTAACTGGCCGTTTAATTTTAGGTTTCTATATTATCCCTAGAGGAAGGAGCACCCTTCCACCAACCTACGTTCCAGGCCAAACAAATATACTGTACAGCATGCAGTCTGTTATTATGGACAGTCAAGATCAAAAAAAAATCTCCAAAAAACCAATTAACAAAGAGCCTTTGATCTCTCATGCACCAAGGGATAGATAACGTGAATAAAGGGGCATCATCATCTACTAAATAATACTGTCACAAAAGCCATCTGAGCCTTACAATTCTGAATACCCTGTTGTGTGAAATCTCACACAAGGGCACCCTGCGGGGATATGAGAAGTGACATTACCTAAGCTTCTCAACTACTCTTTAACTCTTCACAAGGGGCTGCACTACCCTGTTACAACCCCATGATTAAGCCACACAAAGCAGCTGTTTATCCACTCACAGTAACCAGCAGGTGAACCCGATTCAATATTTATCATAGGCTTTTACAGATCACTGCTAGCCGAGCAAACGTTTTAATTAAGCTGGAACTCGCTTCAAAGAACTTATTCAAGATGTCAATCAACAGGATAGAGATCGGATACGGTGTCAGGTGAGAGTGTGTAATACAAATCCGTAACTTTCTTCATCTCATCTCTGCAAATTAGCCTGGTATAAAGTTGGGGCTCTGATTGTAACAGACTGCCAGTCTCCTGGAATGTGGAACTCAAGTCACTCAGACCTCATTGTGCGGGTTGTAAGCAATATGTTAAACTGCAGTGGGCTAGCACATTAAGACAGATCCTTTTCGCAGACGGTTTCTTGATACTGCAAGTGTTTGTTACACTTCTCTCCGTTTACCATTTACTTTCTTAGCTGCTGTAAAGGGGGGTTTCTTAACATCGCTGCCCCAGTTTCTCAAAGTCACTTGCCACTGCAGAATTCATCAAGAGCATCCTGCCGCCAGTAGAGTTTCACTTCCAATGCCCATTCCCCTAATGTGTGTTCCTCAGCTCCGTATGGCCTTGAAGAAAACCAAAACAGAACCTCTTCTTTGTTAAGATAACTCACTATATATGGATGTGTGTATACTATATAACCAGTATAGGTATGGGTCAGTATAAAGCAGATAGCAGAGGGGCTCTTTAACTTGTTGTTTACGGAGGGTGTTTTGTACCCAAAAACCTGAAGTTTTTTGAGGGGCTTTTTTTGCATTTTTACCCTATGTTTCTTTAACTATGATTCCCCTAATTTAACGTATCCACACAAATTATATATTGATCTTACAAGGATGGATAGGGCTTTCTTGGCTTTCTTTTAGTTGACCAAAATATATTAATGTAAGTGTCTTGATTTTTGGAAATAACCCACGCGTGCCTTTTACTAAATTTACATTTTTCCACCTTTTAATTTGCAGCCCTGTGTCTTAGTTTGGACTATTTAGTAACCCATCAGCTGAAAATACCCTCACAAAATCTAAACTACTCCCTACCAAAACAAATTAAAACGTTATCCCCACCTACTAGCCAGGAAAGGAAATCCCTCATCTAAAATTCAAGACTAAACTTAAAACATATGTTTTCTGCTGATACAGGGACCCGGCGGAGATGGCAAGAGGGGCAATAAAAGCTACTGTCCTATCTGCTGCTTTTTTTCTGGCACAAGCTACAATATTTCTGTGGCTTATTTTTGGAGGCCATTAGTGGAACCCTGCTTGGGAAATGCTTGCTGCAGAGTCTTGCAATATCTTTGACCTGGAGAAGTACCAGGTTAGGGGGTTTTCAAAAAGGAGATCTTGCAGGATCTTTAGCTGGGATTAAAGGAAGAAATGTTCCTTCCTCATGCCAGCCTTTTTATACAGTGCAAAGGAATTGAACAACACCATTTATATTTGAATAAATGGCAACTTTCTTGCAAAAAAAAAGGCTTTTCATTAACCAAATACGGTATCAGTCACTGGTCAGCCAAGTCAACAACGCTCCTTGTGTGCTTGTTGTAGTCCGCAATGCACTTGATTTATCATCTCAATAAACTCTGATATGCCTAAAATGTATGTAACAGCACACCAACTGTAAATCTCTGAAGTAGTAAAAAAGCAGCGGTCTCATTCAATATAAATGACACACTGATCAGCCATATTGTGTAGGTCCTCTTTTGCCGCCAAAACAGCCCTGACCCGTCGAGGCATTGACTGTAGACCTCTGAAGGTGTGCTGTGGTACCTGGCACCAAGACATTAGCAGCAGCTCCTTTCAGTCCTGTAAGTTGCGAAGTGGGGCCTCTATGGATCGGACTTGTTTGTCCAGCACATCCCACAGATGCTTAATTGGATTGAGATGTGGGGACTTTGGAGGCCAAGTCAACACCTTGAACTCGTTGTTGTGTTCCTAAAACCATTCCTGAACCATTTTTGCTTTGTGGCAGAGCGCATTATCCAGCTGAAAGACACCAATAACATCAGGGAATATAGTGTCTATAAAAGGGTGAATATGGTTGGCAACAATGCCTAAGTAGGTGGTATGTGTCTAAGTAACACCCACATGAACGGCAGGACCCAACGTTTCCCAGCAGAACATTGCCCAAATCATCACACAAAGCCTCTGGCGGCTCGCCTTCTTCGTATAGAGCATCCTGGTGCCATGTGTTCTCCAGGTACACACATCCGGCCATCCATATGATTTAAAACATGATTCATCAGACTAGGCCATGTTCTTCCATTGCTTAGTGGTCCAGTTCTTATGCTCACATGCCCATTGTAGACTCTTTCAGCAGTGGACAGGGGTCAGCATAACAGCACAACTAACTTTTTCAGCAATCAGAGCTGTTGGATTTGACCATACAGGCTAGCCTTCGCCCCCCACATGCATCAACAAACCTTGACCGCCCATGACCCTGTCGCCGGTTCACTACTTACCCTTCCTTGGACCATTCAGACCAGGAAGAGCTGCAGTTTTGGAGATGCTCTAACCCAGTCGACTAGCCACCACAATTTGTCCCTTGTCAAAGTCGCTCAGATCCTTACACTTGCCTATTTTTCCTGCTTCTAACATATCAACTTTCAGCACAAAATGTTCACTTGCTGCCTAATATATACTACCCAGTGGATGTTATGGCTGATCAGTGTATTTTCAAATAAGAGCTGCGCTTTCCAACCTATTATATTTACTTTACATTTCAAGATACGAGAAAGTGTACCGTCTCACTTTTGCAAAGCTTGTACAGCTTGAAGCCATACATCGCCCTCTTGTAAAAGGTATATACAATTTATACAAATATTACAAGATTATCTGAGGAGTTGGGTGCCAATTGCTTCTTGCGGACTGCCTCTGTAACCGGTGCGTAGTAGTGTGCACAGAAGTGCCCATAGCTACTTAATACATGACATTCTATGCTTTGGCAGTGTTAAGGGGTGAAATGTACATGTTGTCCGTTATCTGCAGTACGTTTAAATCATCACCTATAAATGTTTAACACCATTCATATTTCATAGTAAAGAATGATTTATTGTGATTGACATGGTCAACAGCAGCTGTCACATTTACAATATTTAACAGTTATTTTGAAAGACCTGTCTATTCCAACCTATTATATTTAAATCCTAGAAGGAATTTCATGTACTGCACTTACGCTATTCTAGTTGCTTTGGAAAAATTTCAAACTACCAAGATATAGGAGCTGGGCACATACTTTTACTTCACGTTCACACATGCATCCTTTCACGCGGGACTCTCCAAGATCCCTTTTTTCCAGCCAGCACGACCCAACTGGTTTCTAGGCCGGCTTCCATATCCCAGTGCTTCTGGCCCAGGCCACATATGAATAGCCTCTTCAATTAATCTAAATATACTTCTCTACTGCAGCATCCTGATCAATGTAGAGCATTCCGCAGGGTGTCCACAGAACCCATGCTCTGTTTACGGCCTGTGGCCACCAGTAAGCTTGCTTGAACAAAACCAACCACGGTATTTTCCATGCCCACTCACAAACCACCATCCGCATTGTAAATATGGTCTTCTGGGAAAAATGCATGGGACAACACGCTGGTATTGGCTTCACATGTTGCAGGAATTCTCATGTATCCTGTGTACAGATAGGCACATGCGCTGCTCCCTACATCATGAACTCTCTCACAGAGGTGTTAATAGTGGACAAAGAAATTCCTGCCAGTGCCTGCAAATGGTGTTATCAGTTACAAAGCATATTCTTCTCCCAGACATGTTGGCATCATTATATTAACCAATACAATAATTATTTTTGGATGGATTAAAACAAAATGGTCACAGAAATCAGACAAGTATCACTCTCAGAGTGACCCACATACCGCTACTATTCAAATTTAAGAAAATTATATAGTCATAGCGTACGTTTCATCCGCTCTACAGAAGTTACTATTGTATTTGGACACAGGGTTGCAATAATGTGGTTCAACTGGTATCATTAAACACTGATCTAAAACACAAGCAGGAGGCACACTGGACAGTGTCATCTATGGGTTCACTTTGTAGCACTAGATTGGTGTTCCCCTTATGCAATATTCAAATTGGAATTTAAATATACACCTAGGATTGAATGCATTTAGGCACCTCATTTGTAATTAGGAAATAGTTTCTGGCTTTGAAATTTTAGTGGACTGTAGCTTGTTCTCTTTCAGTAATTCCCCTCCTCTACCCACTCTTACTTCAATTTGTCAATATACCAAAGACTCGCTGGTGAAGCATACTCACAGCATGGTGCTGCCACCGCATACTTTGCTGTAGGGATGTTTTTTTTTTTTTTTGGGGGGGGGGTTAAGCATCTCACCTGGGACAGGTTATTGTTTATGGCAAATGTTAGGCATGCTGTCAGATGCTTCTTTCCTGTAACCCTCCCACATATAACATAGCATCACTACTTTACTTAGAGCTTCTTCAAAGTGATAATTGGCATCTCTGTTGGGTGGAGATATTCTTGCACTCACTAATATATTATTAACAGATTTATACATAACCATCAAATTCCACTGAGTTGTACAACAGGATATTCAAACTTGGGCATTATTTTGTATACTTTACCTAATCTGCTGTTTTATATTATATTACATGTATTTGTAAGAAATGTGTGTGTGTATATTATATATATATATATATATATATATGTTTTATATAAAATGTAAATGAAAAATAAAACATAAAAATGAAAAATGGCAGGCAATTAGCCCGTGCCTTACCATCCCATTTACTCTGTCTTTCTTAATACACTTTGATAAAAGGTTTTTTTTTTTTTTTTACAATTAAAGTCTGGAATGTACCTGGTCAAAAAAAGTCAAGCATTAGCCAAGTCATTTTCTGTTGGCTGCACTGAAGAAAGAGAAAGGGGATTACTGGCAAAAAAAAGGCAATTTGTTAGCTAGGATATTTTCCTTGAAGAGGGCATTTCTAAACAGGATATGAAAATGATAGGGCATTATTTTATTCTATCCACTAGCATTTCAGCCAAAGCCATAAACTGTACATTCTAAACCGCTATCAAAAGTGGATTATAGTTAACTACGATGAGAGAGCTTCTTTATTTTCTCTAAAATAAGATCGTGGGCATATTGTCCTTTAAATATGACACCATGATATTTTACCATATTCAGTTAACAGGCTCAACTAAACAGTACACTGTATGCCATCAAAGTAAAATGTGACAAAGTTTACGGATAGACAAACAAAGAAGAGGTTCAAATCAGAGTCACAATGGCAGACATTTAAAAATGCAATTATATATATATATATATATTTTATATATATTATAATTATACACACACCACACAGTACTGTGCAAAAGTTTTAGGCAGTTATAAAAAAAATGCCGTAAAGTAAGAATGCTTTCAAAAATAGACATATTTTTATAAACATGGCAGGTAGGTTGTTCAAAGTATCTTCAACAACCCACAGTTCTTTTGTAGATTTAGGCAGCCTCAGTTACTTCTCTGCGTCTTCACATAACCCAAGACAGACTCGATGATATTGAGATATCTGTGGGAGCCATACCATCACTTCCAGGACTTCTAGTTCTTCTTTACGCTAAAGATAGTTCTTAATGACTCCAGCTGTATGTATGGGGTCATTGTCATGCTGCCGAAGACATTTGTGGCCAATAAGACTCCTGTTTCTTTGTGCTTCTTCAAAAGCACTTGGACAGAACATCTGGAAACCTGTCCACCTGTGAGAGACCTTGATGATGCAGGAACACTACCTTGTGTCTTGTTGCTCTGCTCTGTCTTGCCATGGTGTATGACTTTTCACATTAAACAGTCTTCAGCAACCTCACCTTGCTTAACTGTTCCTTACCCAGTTCTTTTCTTCTTACACAGCTGTTTGTTACATTAATGATCATTGGCATCTGTTAAGTTTTTGACTAAACAATTATACCAAACTATATGCCTATGAAATTTCTGACTGTGTAAATGTACCTAGAAAACATGAAGCTGCTTTCAAGGGTAGTCACACCAAATATTGATTTAACCCCTTCAGTCCCCTATGGACGTACCGGTACGACAAAAAGAACGCATCTAAAAGAAACCCCTATGGACGTACCGGTCGTGTGACAGCCTGGACTCCCCCCTGTCAGCAGAAGCCAGCATCGCTGGCTTTCTGCTGCCCGATCTCCTGTAACAGCTTCCTGCACGAAAGCCGGAAAACTTTTACATTTTTAAATGCCTGATCGAGCATTCCCTTCCGGATCGCGTCACTGCTGACGTCACCCGGAAGGTCATCGGAGGACAGGATATCCGCTGCAGGGTCTGTCTAGACCCTGCTGGGATATCCGATCGCTCCAATGAGGCACAGATCGCAGACACTATAATCTCTATGCAAGTCTGTGGGGACTTGCATAGAGATCACAGTGTGATCGGTGCAGGGGGATCACAGGGAGGAAACCATGTTTCTCACACTTCTCCCATGCTGAAAAACAAAACAAAGAAAAAACAAATTGTTAGTGATTTGTTGTTTTTTTTAAATCACTAAAAATAACTATAAAAAAATGTGAGCTAAGTGATGTTATTAATGCCAGTAATGTCACAATGACATGTTCAAGAGGTCCCTAAGAGGGTGCAGTAACCATACTGCACCGATAACAGTCCATTTAAAAATAAAAAAATATATAGAATAAAAAAAAAAAAACCTTTACATCCCATTGCCCTAACACATCTAAAAAGTATAACCCCCTGCCCCCGTTCACAACCCCCAAACCCTTTAAGACATAAGCATAAAAATTCTACGAATTATGTACACCTTATAGTATGTTCCCTGTAAGTGCTGTAAGTATAAATTAGGTATTTCTGAAATCAGGACACCTGAACTGATAAACTTGGAGGGGATTTTCAGTCACTTTACCTAATTTTGTAAGGATTTAGAGGGGACACTATTCGCAGGAAAGCAGAATAATCGCTGAACCGACATACCTCAAAAATGGCAAAAACCCCTGGGACTAGAATTTTCTTCTGTTTACTCACTTTGCATTTTGTTAAATGATAAAAAACAATTAAACTTCTTACTTTACAGCATTTTACACTTGCCTAAATTTTTACAGTTATGCTCTGTGTGTTTATAGTATATAGTCATACCACTGACATTAATCTGTTCAGCCACATAGGTAGAATTGACCTCCATTGATATGGAATATATATATATATATATATATATATATACTCTATCAAATCATGACTTCAATATATACATGCATAAAAATAATTAAATAAAGATTTTTTGTATGCGGAGAATTAGGAGAAAGGGTTTGCTTGAATTTGTTGAAGGGTAAATCATGTAAGAGACATTTGGCCTTCTCTTAACCCCTTCGTGACCTTTGCCGGTTCTGGACCGTCATGACAAGAAGGTCACTAAATGACCTTTGACGGTCCTGAACCGTCAAAAAGTTAAATAAGCTTAGAAAGTGATCAACGATCACTTTCTTCGCTTAAACGGCCTTGCTGCAATGTCTCGATGTCGAGGCATTCAGCAAGGCCGAGATCGGCATCGGGGGCCATGTCTGGCCCCTCCCCGGGGCGTCAACAGCCGCCATACATTTGTATGGCGGCGGACGCCCGTTTTAAAAGCGTTTAGGAGGCGATCAACGATCGCCTCCTAAACTTAAATGGTGTCGCTGGAATGCCTCGATCAGGAGGCATCCAGCGACACCAAACACTAACCTTTAGGTGGGCTGTAACCGCTCCGGAGAGCGGTCACAGCCGCAGCTACCGTTGATCTTCGCCATCAATAAAGATGGCCGCCGCTCTGTGAAAAAAGCAAACAAGAAAAAGTTCGCTAGATGGTCTCCAGACCCTCTAGAGAACTGGCTCCACTTGCTGGTTGAATACAGGTACTGCATTCAACCATGCAAGTCAATGGAGCCCAGCTTTCTAATCACTATGTGATTAGTAAAATATTAAAAAAAAATAAAAAAAATGGAAAAAAAAATAAAAAAAAATGTGCTAACATTTAAAAATAATTATGCAGTGATGTCACTAGATGAACCATCCAGTACCAGCAAAATGTGTAAAAAATATATAAAAAAAGTATTAAAAAAATAAAACAAATATAAAAAATAAAGTTTATTATTTTGAGCAAGTGCTAAAATTTCTCAAAAATCTCAACAAAGAGTTAAAATAAAAGCACTTCAAATACCCAAGGGGTGTCTAATATAAAAAAAAATGGCTGATGGGGTAAATTGGAGTGGCCTAGCTCAAAGATAGGGCATAGGTACAGACTGACCAAAATGGAGAAAAAAAGCGCACTTCCCAAATGTGGCATTTTAAATCTGAAACAACCCGACAAACCCATGCATGTCGGGTATCACTGCACTCAGGAGATGTTCCTGAACACATATTGGGGGTTGTTTGACAGTGACATATACCAGAACCTGTATATCTATAACTAAAGTACAATTTGTGTGAAAAAAATTACTATTACAAAGTTTGACAAAGTGTAGTTCTATAATTGGTGCATGGAAAGGGTTAAAATAACAGCATTTGGAATACCCTGGGGTGTCTAGTTTTCAAAAATATATGGTTTGAATGGGTTAAATTGAGTTAACTGGCTTCAAAGATATTCCAAAGAGGAGATGGAGGCAGAATGACCAAATGACCACCTGAATTACGCATGCCCCAAAAGTAGCCTTTTACCAGCCAAACAATCTGACAAACCCATGCATGTGGGGTATCGCTGTACTCAGGAGATGTTCCTGAACACACATTGGGGTGTTGTTTGATAGTGACATATACCAGAACCTGTATATCTATAACTAAAGTACAATTTGTGTGGAAAAAAAAAATAAAAAAAATACCATTACAAAGTTTGACAAAGTGTAGTTGTATAATTGGTGCATGGAAAGGGTTAAAATAACAGCATTTGGAATACCCTGGGGTGTCTAGTTTTCAAAAATATATGGTTTGAATGGGTTAAATTGAGTTAACCGGCTTCAAAGATGTTCCAAAGAGGAGATGGAGGCAGACTGACCAGATTTGTTAAAAAAGATTTGGAAATCATAAAACGCTGCTTGTACTTATTGCCCTATAACGTACAAAAAACAGCAAAAAAACATAAAAACATTGGGTATCTCTAAACTCAGGACAAGTAGTAGAATCTATTTAGCTAGTTTTTTTACTTGCTTTTTTAGGTGAGTAAAAGATTTTTCAAATAAAAGTCATAAAATGTGTTTTTTTTCAATTTTTCACCATGTTTTTTTTATTTTTTTATAGTAAATAAGATGATACGATCAAAATAATGGTATCTGAAGAAAGCCCATCTTGTCCTGAAAAAAACAATATATAACTTATGTGGGTACACTAAATGGGTGAGGAGAAAGTTACACCTGAACACAAGCACCACAAAAGTGTCAAAACAGCCACGGTCCCACAGGGTAGAAAACGAAAAATGAGCCCGGTCCTTAAGGGGTTAAAGATGTTCATTATGAAGCCAGTGTTTAAAATATAATATTTCTGCAGGTTTCTGCCTGCTAATGCAAACATTTTATTAATCAACAGCTTACTGTATACTTACTCAGAATACCATCAAAGCATAAAACAGATACAAAAAATATTTTAAACAAAAGAACGAGAAAAAAAAAATCACTAATTAAGTTCAAATTAATCATTGTTCATACCGACACATTGTTTGTATTCATTGTTAAGGTTTCACTGAGAGATTACTTTACCACTGAATGCGTTTAAACTGGAAGGCTTTATTCACTCTAAATACTTTGCGCTAAAGTTATATTAAATTACTGTCTTATGTCCCCCCAACTAATATTAAAAAACATTCACTTCAAAACCACGTGCTGATTTTGTCACAGATCACCTTCTCGGAGAAACAAATATCTCCAAAACTATTACTAACTGGAAAAAAGGAAATACCCCATTAAGTTTTAATAAGTAAACTACTTATTCAACATTAATTGTAAGGCGAAACTCCCCTTCTGCTAGGGTAGGGTCACTACATCTACAATGTACCCTGTAGATCAGCAGTTCTCAACCTGTGGGTCGCGATCCCTTTAGGGGCCGAAAGACCCTTTCACAGGGGTCGCCTAAAACCATCGGAAAACACAGATTTCACAATAGATAATTACATAATTTTATGGTTCGGGGTCACCACAACATGAGGAACTGTATTAAAGGGTCGCTGGATTAGGAAGGTTGAGAACCACTGCTGTAGATGCTGTTATTCTTCTTCAATAGACCTGTTAAAATTCTTTTTCTGGCATAGCCAGTAAATATCTCAAAAATGTGACAACACACATTGCAAAACATATATACTAATTAGAAAAAAAATTAGTAGTGGCTTTTTGTAAGCCGTAGCATTGGATCGTGTATTTCTAACATTACTCACATGTTTTGTGGTAGAAGGTGCAAAACCGTCAAGATTCCTCTGAAGGTACCCATTTGACTCTGTGCTGGTTTCATAACAGTCATCATCAATAAACTGCACACCTTTTTCAAAACAGTGCCGTTTCCGTGCCTATGAAAACATGGCAACATGTTAAACACTAAGGTAAAAGAAGATTTGCATAGCTTTTTTTTTTCTTATTAATGTTTTTACGTGTTTCTTCTAGCACATAATGAAGGTCCAATGCTTGTGCCCTTCTGCTCCAAGGACAACATGACTGGTCTTACATAATACATAGATAAATCACTGAGATTTCTTCTCCCCTTTACAATGAATAGTTAAGTGAGGGAGTTGAGTGTACAACCATCCTGCCAACTCTCCCTTTTTTAGTAAATAGACCCCAGAAAGCATTGACATACAGTATTTCTGGTTAGAACATCAATGTAGTTAATATAGGATTGCCTAAAAAATGAGTAGCAGCCACACGAAGTTCGTGTTACATTTATAGTGCAGGTTTTGAATATCTTTTAATGTTTTATTTTTTTAATATTCAATTTTTTAAGAAAAAACGCAGCTCGCTAGTAATGCATAAAGCCTATTTCTGCCACAGTATCAGCTCAAACCGCTATGAATATTGTTGGCATAATCCTAAAGTGAAAGCCACGTGAATAAAAAGGCTGTGAAAATCGTAATTTTTACTAGTGAATGCTGCAGACAAAATAAATCTGTGAAGGGGAAGTTCCAAGGGAAAATGTTATATTCTTGCCATTGTACTGTTTAGCACAAGGTAGATAAGGAGTTAGGGTATTGTCAAGATAACACAAACACTGAATTAAAATATGGTATTGTCAACAAAAATAAAGCCAACATTTTTGAAAACATATTTTTAATGTGATACTAGGAACATAAAATGTTGCTTGTCATTAACCTCTAAAAGAAGGACACAATGGTATTTACTTCCCCAAAACTCCTGTAGTTGATAACCGAAGACCCACAGAAAGAACTTTCCCATTTACTTTCAGGCAACATCAGTTTATTGTGTGCAGAAATACCAAACTCACGTGTAACTGGCACTAGCAGCTTGCCTGTGACATGATCCCAAATCAAAAGAGGAAAATACCAATATTTGTTGGTACTTTTCTTAAAGACTGGTTATTACCTGCAACTCGTTTTGGGACTGCCGGCTCCTTTTCCTATCAGACTGAAAATCATCATCACGATCTTCGGCAAAAAAAGCTTGCTTCTTCACGCTTAATTTGGAAGCTAAGGTGGCCTTGCTATTAACTGATTCTAGAAAAAAATGGCAAGAAAAGATTTGAAGGTAAAATGTGTTCTATTTCAACATAGTAAATAATATTACCGACCACAAATCGGCACACATGATGGTAGCACTGGTAAAAGTACTTGTTCATTTCTAGAGCGTGTGTAGGATTAATTGAATTAAGGAAACTAATATTTAGCTGCATATAGTAAATAAAGGACTTGAGAAAAGTATGGACTAAAACGTTGATTATGCTTCGCAATCATTTTCTTTTTCTTCAGATTAGAAATCCTGTGAGTGTGCCACTTTGAAGAGATTATATATTATATATATATTTATACACATACACACATGTACATACAGTAAAGATATAGTGAAACAAATTGCAACACTTTATAAAACAATTTATTTGAATTATAGTCACGTATATAAAATATAACAAACTGTAGCACCCACAGGACTTAAAAATAATTTTGATAAATGTCCCTTTTGGGCATTAACCCTTGTATGTGTGTGTGTGTGTATATACATATGTGTTATACACAGAAGCATCCCATATATACTGAGGCAACCACTCCAGAAAAGCAGAATACTGACAATTGGCCAGTGACTGATTAGCAGATAAAATAAGTAACATCATGCAAGCTGTCTACTGCTTTTTTATTTAACTGTTTGAAAAATATGTCATTCAGATGCCCAGCATTCCGGCTAACAATTTAACTTTAGTTTAAGTAATGTTGATCCAGGAAACTTTAAATAAACTTAATTGTTTTATGACGGGTTCTTTAATGTATTGTCTACAAATTTTGGCCTAAACGTAAATAAATCAATCATTATATAAAACTATGACGTTTATGTAATTCACATTCAAGTGATATTCAGCTGTATACGATCTGTGACATGCTAAATACTAGATGAAAAAAGTTAATAGATACAAAGTAGATATACAAAGAAAATGACATCACAATTAATGTACCATTAACAGGACTGGCAGCCAAAGAATCACCAGTGGCAGATGCAGATTTGCTTTTGGATGTTGAAGGAGAGACACTGGAATCGGGAGCTTTTGAGTGACATGTGCAGCAGCACGGGGCTTGTGTTTTTTTCCATTCTTTTTCACCGGCACCCTCATCCGCTGGTTTACCTACCCCCACCAATAAAAACGAGATTAATAAATATGTAACGAAAAAAAATGTGAACAATGAAACACCTACCGCTGAAATAACTGAATAAGAGGAACTTTTCGGGTTGTATTTACCGTATTTACAACAATTCTGGAGCAGATTGTGATATGTGAACAGTCAGCAGACACACCGCCAGTTGCCCTGGTGACGGATCTATATAGGCTCCCTGAGCTCCTCTTCATTAAAATGCCCCAACAAAAATAAAATATACTTGAGGCAGTCACTTTATATTGACATGACAATTATTCACATGTACATCACACCTCTATTTTCCACATTATGTCAAGTTCAATTGCAATTCTCAGAGATACATAATATTGCCTTCTCATTTTTGTGTATTTTTAAACACAAAGTTATGCTGCCCTACGTTCTGTGCCATTATAGACCTGATCTGTAGAATATAGACTCCTCGCGCGTTTAACAATCTTATGTAAAACAGTATACGCTTTAGATAACAGTATTGTATACTGGCCAGAGTTCTCCACATTTAATGCTGCAGCCGTAAGGAAATAGGGCATCAGACCTGTGAGAAACAACCCCATTTTTCCTATTTTTCTCTGTGAATAAAAACATCTGTGCTGAAATCAATTTATCTTACATTTCCACTTTAATCATTTTTGCCATTGTTACATTGTTCCACTTTGTGAGCATGCAAATAAAACAAGATACATCTCTGGGATTGGCCACAATATCACAAAGAATTTAAAGCAAGGCTCGAGGTAAATAGGAAGTAGTGACGGAGATAATTTTATCCAGTGTCTCCACATTCAGGGCTAGACGTTGGAGAATAAAAGGCAACATATCAAACCTCTAAATACTCACAAAAAAGGCGACATTATTCTGTTTATGACGTGCCTGAACTTAAAGTCAGCGAGGTGACTTTGTGATCTCAGATGTTTCCTAGCAGCTCTTGAATTTTAGCATGTGTTGCGTCTGTTCAATTCACTACACAGTCAACCTTCCCACAGTGTAAAGAAACATCTGAGGATGCAAAGTCTTCCTGGTATATGGATACCTACGCATGCGATGCCCCAGGCTCTCATTAAACGAAACACATGTAATCCCTCGGGGAAATATGGAAAACTAAAAACGCCACAGTCGAACGTAGCTTGATCACAAAAAAAGGGCCCTCAACAGTGGAAACCACTTTTCCAGATGAGGAGATGAAAAGTTTACCAGTTCTCTCTGTGCTGTTACATACCATCAATTCCTATTATACAATTTGTTTTCATATATTGAATTACAATGCATGATAGTATTTCTCTGTCTTCTCATGTTTAACCATTTTCAATAAAACAAAAGAAAGTATTGCAACAGAAAGATAATAGATTGAAATATATATTTATACTAGAATTCAAATAGTATACCCCAAAATCATTTTTGTGAATGCAACAACCTTTTCTTTGAATCTAGAAATTAGAGAAAGCACTTTGAAGACAGATTTTTTAAGAAAAAAAACAAAAAAACATATTTTAAATATAGCTAAAATGCTACGTGTCCCTGGCAGCAGTTGACATTAGATATTGTTCAACTTGTCTAGGTCTAGGCATTCTTGTGAAAAGATTCATGAAAAGTATAAAATTCACAAGCTATTAGTGCTGAAAATTTAACTTTTTTGCCTATAGCTAACCTCCACTCTTGCACCACAAAGGATAACTGTGCAGGAGTAAATAAAAGGTTATCGCGGTATGCATTTAAGAAGAGAAGGCATGCTAAGACAAGGGCGATTTGTGGATAACTGGAATAGCCATGCAGCAGACGAGGTAAAACAAAGAAGAAAGGCATGGAAAAGATACGATGCTGTCCTGAGAATAAGGCAGGGCCAGGGAAGGGTTTAGGCTTTTACAGCAGCTACAAAAAATGGACAAGCTAAACGGAAAAAATATTGCATATTCTATTGGCAGGGGCTTATAACCCATTTGTGACCGGACTGGTTTTCAATTATTGTACCCTTCATGACAACGGCTGTTTTAACCCTGTAGGGACCAGGTTGGTTTTTTTTCCGCTCTACTTTTATTTTGATTGTATCATTTAATTGATTATAAAAAAACCACAAAAAACATTTTGGGGTTTATTTTCACACAGAATACAATCCATGTAAAGATTTACTAAGAATTTACAGGGTTACTAAGAAACAACATCCATATTGTAACAAATGCGTTCAGCAACAACTCCCGAGTACAGTGATACCACACATGCATATGACTAGTGATGTGAATGGGTGGTATCGCTGTACTCAGGAGATGTTACTGAACACATATTGGGATGTTGTGTGACAGTGACATATACTAGGAGCTGTACATCCATAATTGAAATATGTGTGGGGAAAAATACAAACAAAATTAATACCACAAAGCTTGACAAAGGCTGGTGGTAGAATTAGTGCATACAAAGTGTTCAAATATTTGAAAAAGCCTGGGGTGTCAGAGGGGTAAATTGAATTGGCCTGCTTCAAAGATATCCCAAATAGGACATGGGTGCATGATGGCTAGCTGTCACAATTGCAAGTTGAAAAACTGAAATGTGTACCTGAAAGGAATGGTTACACTTTTAATAATTTAAATATTGCATTAACTAAGTCTTTTTTAATTATGTGATTTCATATAATATAAAATAATTTCGTTCATAAAAAAATGTAATACGTTACTTGATTAATTTCAAAAATTAAAGACACTAAAAAAATGATAACCCCTAAAAAAATTAAAAAAAAATAAAAAAAAATAAAATGCCTGTCTGCGCAAAATTGCTCCCTATGCAAAAATCAGCCAAAGAAGAAAATTGTCATTAACAGATCAAATTGTCATTAACTGTTTTTCCACTGGCATGTCAATTGTCCATAAGGGGTTAAGTGCATGACAGACACAATACATAATATTGGACTTGCACTGAGACAGTTTGCATATATTAAAAGTTACTTACACATTTTAAACAAATAACTGACCAATATAGATGACGTGAATGTGCATCTTTTCACTCACAGATTTACCTTTTCAGAGTGACTGATTCAAACAGTTTGCATATTTACATGTTTTCGTACTTTTGACATCTTTATTCATGAACTCTATGTCTCAGACAGAGCAATAAATTGATTAATGCAATGTTTTTTTAACATGATTTAACAAAACTGTGATGTAATATTTTTTAATCTCTGACCAGGGCGCATGTCCACTAAACCGGTTGTATTTTTAACACAGAAAAAAATAGTTTGTGAGAAACTTACCATATAGTGATTGCTGCCATGCAAGAGCAGAACACAGCAATGCTAAACTTTTCCCACTTCCTGTGGGACTTTCCAACAAGCAGTGTTGTTTACTGTTTAGACCTCTCATAATCTAAAATAAAAACATAACACAATTAGCAACTATTTCAAAAATAGAAAAGAATGATTGTTTAAAATGCGTAGAAATAGTTATCTAAATAGTGTATTTAGCTTTCTACTGTAGACACTGACGTGAATCTCATTGTAGGTTATAATAGTGACATAGGTAAAAACTTAATTCCCTTGCTGACCTCCTCCAACTAGTTATTGTCTCTACTCCCAAAACCTAAATTTGTAATATTTGCAGAAGACAAGGTGGCTATATAAACAAACAAAAAAAGTAACTATGGGTAACGGGGCAAAAGGACAAATTGGTTCGGTTATCACTATCTATGGCTAATAGGTCTTCAAACTAGGGCTGCAACAACTAATCGATAATAAGCGATAATGAAAATCGTTGCCAACAAATTTCATTATCAATTTGTTGAATCGATATTTATCGATTATAAAATGAGGGTTTTTTCAGAGCAAATTTAGGGGCAGTTATTGTTAATGGGGTGTTTAGGGTTAATTTAGGGGCAGTTGTGGTTGTGGGTCTTCAGGTGTTAAATGTAGGGACAGTTGTGGTTGATGGGGTGTTTAGGGTTAATTAGGGGAAGTTGTGGTTGATGGGGTCTTCAGGTGAATTTAGGGGCAGTTGTGGTTAATGTGGTCTTCTCTTAAGAATTAATTGAATGCTGAGGACTGGGGGTTAATTTAATTAATTTAATAAGGTTAACTTAAGGTGCAGTTAGAGGTAAAGGGGGGCAAGCAGGGGAATCTAAATCCTGGGGGCAGTGAATATTGAATATTAACCCTGTATTTATTTATAAACGTATTGCGACTGTGAACGAGTCTGCAAATCTATGAGTGCACTGTGGCATATCAGGGGGGTATATGGCATTCCTGGGGAGGCGGAGTGACATATCAGGGGGTAAAAGGCATACTGGGGTATGTGGGGAGGGCAGTGTGGCATGTCTGGGAGGGAAGTGTGGCAAGCCTGGGCTCAAAGGTGCATAACTGGGGGGTAGGTTGGGAAATAAAAACAAGAAATGCATTTTTATCTGCCATTTGTTTTTAACATCCTACGTTACTTTATTAACTTATTTTAAATAAATTACAAATTTATATTTTTTATCCAATTAATGGAAAAAATAATCGGCCAACTAATCGATTATGAAAATAATCGTTAATTGCAGCCCTACTTCAAACCTGGTTAAATCGATTCAAACATGGACATGGGTGATGTGTTAAATTGGTCTGGAAGGTGTCCACTGTCCTGCATAGGAGACCTCCAGCTTGTCACGTAGTCACCAGGGGCTCTTATGAGCAGTGCAGGCTATGGGGTGCAGAAAGGGACCTGAAGCTTGTCCCATAGACACCAGGGGCTCATGGGAACATATCTGAGTGAGGGGCACATCGAGAACCCAGGAGTTGTCACATGGAACAAGAGGAAGGTTACGATGCGTGGGCAACTTTCTAGCAACTATATGATTACACAGTAAATTATACATAAAAAACATTTGAAACGAAACAGAGAACATATACTCAAAAGAAATCTATCTTAAATTCTTACATATTTACAGGACCATGTTAGAATTAACTTAAACATCTATTCTCTCCATTTAAATTTTTTTCAGACATTCTACTGCTTACCACAGTGCAGTAAAAAACAGCCTTGCTAGATCAAACTTTTCACCAGGTTGCATGGGCTATTAGCCGTTATTTAAAAGTAAAAAGAGTATACAGCACCTTTTTCATGAAAATGTTTTTTTTTGTTTGTTTGTTTTTTAATTACACTGGAGACTGACTTCATACACTAAATTGCAAATACATTAGAGATGCCTGCTATTACATATGTTAGGTGTGTTTTCTGTTAGAAAGCATCTTCTTATTTCACCAACCTATTAGTCTCCATCAAAAAAGAGGGTGTAGCGCAATATATCTGGCATACAGGTACAGCTGTGACAATATTTCCTAAGAGCCAAACTCATTCCTAAAATGCTGCAAGTATTTGTGGCCATGTATTTTTTTCTTCATTGTTCCAAAAACTCTCTCCCACTGGAAATAATGTTTGTCGTTACTTACTGAATTCATCATGGCAAGTTGGGAAGGATATGCCTTGCATGGAAACAGGATTTTAACTCCACCAATGGTGTATTCAGAACGTGTAGACGCCATCTTACCTATTGAATAAAACAGATAAAAACAACCATACTGGGTAATATGTATTAATAAAGGTACTTCTTCTAATCTCGCCACAACCCCCTCAGTCTAATTATTGTCTATACATATATTAATTCTCATTGTATCTTTTCCTGACATAACACACACAATTTGACAGCAGAAACATTCGGCCCATCTTGTCCGCCTACATTTTCCTGATGTAGAGACTCAGATCTTAAGTTCTTGGTCTTGTCTTAAATTCAAGAGAGCTGTATGCCTATCCCATGCATCCCTTACCTGTATCAGAAAGGCATGACAATACAACCATAAAGTATAAATAAATAATGATATACTTACAACAACATGGCTTAACAAACCCTAGGCGCAAGTGAAACAAGAAATCTCTTCCTGGTGCCTAAAGTTAGCGCTAAGGTGTGCAATGTACTTTGGGCTCAGGGGAGGCCCCCAAATGTTTGCACCTCTGACCTCCATCCCCCAAGCCGGCCATAGCGCGCTCCCTCAGTCCTGGCATGCGAGTCTGAGCGCAGGGATATGACATCACTTCCCAGCCGCATGCGAGGACTGCAAGGGACCAGGAAACAGTCCCGAGCCAACACGGGCAGATGTTTAACCCCTTAATGACAAAGCCCGTACATGTACGGGCTCAAAATGCATTGTTTTCAATGGATTTAGGGACCGCCCATTGTCCTTAATAAAACAAAAACAAATAAAATACATGTGTAAGTATGTTACAGCGTGTGTGTATGTGAATATGTCACAAAGCGAGACTTTTTTGTTCAATTTTGTCCAAAAAAAACGCTTTGGGAAAAAAAAATGTTCCCAAATTTTTCAGGCCTTCCCAGCTCTAAGTTTACCAATACTTTTTTTATGTAATTGAGTAGGAAATTTATTTTACTTATAATGCATGAAAACAAAATATTCAGTTTCATTACATATTACTGTAATGTTTAGAGCTGTATAACAGTTTACAATGTAAGAAAGAGAAATATAGGCTGGCAAGGAAGAATGTAGGCAACTTGTTCCATGGCTGCCCCAATTTCGGTGTCCTGTGTGATTTACCTGTAATCACACATATAGCGTGTGTGTGTTTTGGACAGAAGGCTGCTGTCACTGTGACTGACTGGGCATGTACAGGCATGCAGCCCTAATCATGTCTCCTTACAAAATATATCAAACATGTTATTCAAACGAGCGCCATACACTGTGCGTGCAAATTCCTATAGGATGCACTACCTGTTTCATCCCTTATGTCCTTCGTACAGTGCTGTGGCATATGATGGCGCTATTTAACAATAATATTAATAATAATTAGAATGTGGAATAGCCAAGAGAACTAGAAACATACAATAGTAGTGTTTATAGTAGATAACGCTGTGAAATCATTCCGGAAGTGCGCATTTGCCCACAATCAGCTGTGCCAAGTATGACATCATACCACCTGAGTTTGGAAATATATAGGTTGATATGGATTTGAAAAGAAACATGTATCAATCTACTACCAGAAATGACCAATGCACCTATTGGGCAAAGGAAAATAGGGTATTATAGGGTTAACTCTTTCTATACACAGCGTGAAAACGCTCGTTCATTCCTGTGTTTGCAGCACTTTTACATTCGTAACACGTAGTTTGCCAAGAGCAGAACCGGAATACTATCTGGCACCTAAACAACGTCATTCTCACACACGATCAAAGCAAAACGGTATAATCCAAACATCAAACTCACCAGCGTCGACTCTTTTATATCTACCAGAGTCCAAGAACCCTCAGTTATTTTCTTCCCGCCGTTGTAATCCATCCAATCAGCGACGATACATTCCTAAAAGACACGGCTCTTATCCAATCAGTATCTGTCTGTACTAACTACACGCCCATAGCCGAATATCAAGGGTCATCAGCACAATGATGCCGTCCAAACTTCTGTAGTCCCGCCCCGAAGTAAAAACCAATAAGCACATACGACTAATGATTGATGGGCATTTAACCAATAGCTAAAACGTCCATTACAATTCCCGTGTCCCCCTCGTTCATATTTTCGCTTATGCACGTGCTACGTAGGATCAGTAGTTGAGAGGGCGCACAATAAACTGCTTGTTAAAAACATCGCTGAAGGGGTCGGTGCATTGTTCACGGTAGCCCATTATCATCGCAAATTCGCGGCTATACGAGGAACATCATGTCACCACATGAACCCCACAGGGGCATTTCATATGCCAAAAACCAGCCCAAAACTTTGCTTTGAGGGCAGCAACGGGTGTTTTTGTGTTGTTTTTTTGGAATTCTACCTTTTTGGGGCCAGCAAGCTCTTTGAGGGATTGAATTGTTATGCAGTAAGAATGAATCCTCTCTTGCAGGGTCCTTGTAAAAGGTGGCCCTGCATCATACACAATGAAGTTAAGTGCAACTCTCCAGCTTTTTGTGTAAATACCTACCAATTCCTCTCTTGCACTCATTTGTACAAAAGGTATAAAGAACATTGAAACATTAGTTCATTTTCAAGCTTTTTTTCAAATGGGGGGTTATGTATAAGGAGCTTCTCTGTCAAAAATGACGCAGAATGCTGTACAATTCTATTGGATCTTGTGGTTATTGCACCAGTTTGCACAGTACTACTTTGCACAAAAATTGCCCTTATATAAGCCTGAACTAACTGAACCTATCTTGCAGGAGATCACTAGGTTCAACCCTGGCAAAAAAACAGCAAATTGAACTTCACCCAGCAAACTCCCAATGTCATAAATATAGCGAAGTGCAGAGATATAAAGGGGAGCAACATTGTGGTACCCGTAACGTTAAACAGCTGTGACGCTTTTATAAGGAAACCTGTTGACTATATCTGAAAGTTATTAAATGATGGAAAGTACATAAGTGAATTAGAATGTTGAAACTTTATCATCAACAGTTCCCTAGCTATTTTACCTGTTAAGAGGATGGTTTAATGTCCCGACACCCCTACCATACGTACCCGATGCAGCAAAATGTTACTTCTTCCATGAGCCGAAATGTCTTGGCACTGATTGGCTACTTCAGCTGTCCATCAGTGTCAGTAAAGTACTTCCACTAAAATGAATGGGAGTACGAGCTGTCACCGATTGAAACCTTATGCAGCCAACCAGTGGCAGGAAAGAGTTTCCATTGAAATCAATAGGAAAACTTTATGCATGCAAGCTGGTGTCTAAAGAGACTCCTACATCCAGCGTTCAACAGAGCTAGGGCTTTATCCGACCGACATGAATGCATCCCCTGCAGGGCATTTAGCATGGGGATGGGGAAAAGGACAAATGCATTTGGGGTTAATTCTGCAGAACCCCGCCCCCCCTCAACACCTGTAAATAGTTCTGAAATAATTTTGAGAGCATACCCCAGCTGATCCCCTCAAATTAATGAGTTCAATAAACTAAGTAGACTTTAGTGCTGTAAAAGAGAATGATCAACTGAAAGGACACAGATAAAAGACAAATAGACGTAATAAATAAAATCTGCATTAAAAAAAACAACTATATTTTAGAAATCATATAAACCACATGTTTTAGAGTGGGAAAACACACAAACACAACTGTAAAAAATATACAAATTTTACTGCAAAAGTATTGATTACAAACCATTAGGTATTTACATAAATTTACAGTATGACATCAAACTGGACAATCTTCAAGCATGTTATAAATGTTGCATTTCTAAAGTCTCAAGAATTGTTGCACGGAACTCAAAATGACCAGTTCGGGCCATTTCACATTTATAAGTGAGGCTTCCTCCCCATTGCTGCCCAGTTACCGGCATTATATTTTAGACCACCAATCTTACTGGCACATTAAACCTTTCTAAAGGAGTGTCGTTTTAGAACACATAAAACAAATGGAGGTATGTATCAACTCCAAAACTGCACATTAACACAAATGTAGCACAACAATGTTGTTAAACAACCGAGGGGGAAGGCTTTTATGTTATTAAAATAATCATGTTAAATTCCAATGAGCATGCAATTTTGAATCAGTGCAAGCAGAATTCCTTGTACTTAGTAATATGTATAATTAAGTTAACTTTTCCTTGTTATACTTTTTAAATTATCATAACATTGCATCAAAGAGAGGTATATAGTATAGAACATGAAAATTGGTTTCTATCGCCACCTACAGCTGGATCGAGCAACAGCAATGCCACTGCATTACTAATCAACAGACTCGTTACAAGTGAAATAAATTTAATGGGGGGAAAAGTTTGGTGGCAACTCTTCTTATCTTTGAAGGACGTGAAATTCACACTCCATGTCCATGCTGTGGTTTTTGGTCCAGATAATGTCGCATCTCCAGGACACAGAATGGAATATTATCAATCCAACCTATTTATAGTCCTGTTACACTCATGTTAATGATTTCAACTATGGTACGTTCAACGCGTTGGCACAGTTGTACTTCGGGGTCTAAGCTCTCAGTGACCTTCACACCGCTGGCTGGTAACAATGAAAGGCTGTGCACACCAGTCCACTTCTTTGGCTTCTCTTTCAGCTGCTGAAGACCTATTTAAAGTGCAAAAAAGTATCAAGTATCCTTTAAAACACGTGGAATAATCAGATTTTAATATACAACGCAGGAGTATATATATATATATATATATAATATATATATATATATATATATATATGAGATGTGTTCTGTCAACTCCATGAATTCAGTATGCATTTTGTAGGACCATTCCTACATGTGCCTTGTATTAGGCACAGTTCAGAGTAAGGTGACTGAAAATAATCGTAATGATTTAACTACACATTACACAGGGCTGATCAAGCTATCCTTGGACCCTCATAATGTGTAACAGTCTGCCTAGCACAATGTATAGATGAAAAGTTGACACTGATTTTGAAAACTCTTCTACTTACGCGTAATAATCGGATCGATATCTCTTGTCTCAGTAGCAACACTTGACGCGCACACCTGTCCAATTTGTATGAGAAGTGACATGATATCCTCGTATAGTGGAGGAAAAGCTTGGCAGAAGAACACCAAACATGGCAACGTTGGCATAAAAAATGCATACCGTTTGGCTTGAGTTAGGACTGTGGGTTGAGAAGAAGAATAAATAATAATTATATATACCAATTGTACCTACTAATCAGCATACTGTGGGAAACTGTTTGACCCTTGTAAAGTGAAGCTCAAATGTTAAAATCATGGGTTGTTTGTTTATGCTGACCTGGCTGGAGAATTAACCAGAGCCACAACCTACTGGAGATGATTACACCAGAAATAAATAAAAAAGGAAAATCTAAATTCCTGTGCAATTTATTTTCATATAAAGTAAAAGAGAATTAAGACAACCCTTATAAAATGTGGTGAATTATGATGAAACTAAATATCTGTTACCTGTGAGCAGAGTTCCCATTACATTGATAGCCAGGCGAGCCATACTGAGAGACTTTGGCAATGCATACTGGATACACAAGTATGAAAGAAGCTGTATAGCAAAGATCTGTAATGACGAAAAAAATTTTTTTTTTTAGCGAAGACAAAGCTAATCACTGCATAATACAGAAATATGGAGAAGCAAATAAAAAAAATAAAATGTAATTTGCAGATAACATTCATAATAGTATTAAATATATAAGAAAAGAGGTAACATCAGTTTACATGCTTAGGTCTACCCCATCCACCCTCTGATCTAGACTTAAGATATGATTTATTTGATTCATAGAGCGACATCAGATTCCATAGAAAGAATAAAATTACAGATCTGCTACGGATTATGAACTGTTAACACAATAAAGAATGTCACGTTTGAATTGTACTGTTCTTATGTAAATCACCTGCTTCTCTAGTTCAGGCTGAGCTATGAGTTCTGGGATAAAATCCAGACAAATGTGCATTGAGGGTATTCCAGCGACAGTTAAAGGCAGCAGCTGACATGGATATCCCTGTTTCAATAAAGAAAGCAAGAGATTGGTTAAAGAGTAATTTCTGAGGGTCAATGTTATTCATACATTTACATGGCATTTCTGTTATTTCCAATGTATTAATCAGCAGTAACGTGAATGCATTGACTTCAATGTTTATATATATATTATATATATATATATATACACACACACA
>VKOC01016554.1:0-17500 GCA_009364415.1 Spea multiplicata
TATATATATATATACTTACAGTTAGATGAGTGTCACAGCCATGTGGTTCTGGCCTGGAGAAGGAAGGGGCGGGGCCAGTTGTCACGGTGATTACAGGGAGGGGGAGTAAGTAGGAGCTGCTGCTGTGAGACGGTGAGTCAGTGAAACGGATTATATAATGAGGGGGATTTTTCAGAGCGTTTGCTCTAAAAAAAACCTAATTTTATAATCGATAATAATCGATTCAACTAATCGATAATGAAATTCGTTGGCAACGAATTTCATTATCGATTATTATCGATTTTATCGATTAGTTGTTGCAGCCCTAAAATAGACCCTCTAGGCAACAAGAGTCATTCATGGATAAATAAAGTGAGTCCTTTATCAATGTGCTGTGGTGCTAAACAGAAGAATACTTGGGTCCTGGTCGCTCAAGGTTTAGGAGGATTGACCAGAGTCTTTGGAGAAATAATTGAACAAGCAAAGTGCAGCTTGTTGAGTGAACTGGAGCAACACCAGCGATCGTACAAGGCCCTGCAGTGGTAACACATGTCTCTGCGCTTCAGAATATGATGGCGCTATATAAATCAATTCTGAATTATCATTTCTTATAGAAGTTTCGTAATCCTTATTCTGCCCACTTTTATCTTGTAGATATACACTGCTCGTGTATTATTAACTTTGTCTTCCAACAGGTGACACTAACTCCCAACAATATAAAATAACCAATACAAATGTGCCAACTTAACAGTGCTGTTCCACTTAGACCAAACATTTATTGCACTTATATAGTATTTTGCGCAAATAAACACCAGATCACAGAAGCTTTTAAGTTTTTGTAATAACAAAATCCCACAACAATTGTCTCCTGTAAAAACCATTATGAATGAGAAGACATTGTATGTGATTACTGAATTATTTCTGCAAAGGGTTTGGACGTTAAAGCATGATGTTTCTGATGCTGTGTTTAGTTATACAAGTGTTAAATTGAACAGAGTAGATGGAACAGTACCTTTAAGTATATGTTTTCTATTAATGCTGTGCATTGTGTTGGAAGACAAACCTTAAACTCCATTATGATTTTGCATGTTTTTGTTCTTAATTGGTGTGTTTGTTTTGTTCCTTTAGAAACCAAAACTCAACTTAACAATTCCAGAAAGCTAAGTCTCCTGTCAGAGCTTGCCCTCCCATACACCTCTAATACAAAACCAGAGCCCCCCGTAACACATAGAAAATATCATACTGAACAGACTCACTTAGGAAGGAAGGTGGGGGATTGGAGACACACCATGATCCCACATATTACAGACGTGGATATGTCCAAAGGTATTGAGCGAGAGCAGCGGTTTTAACCCATCAACTATCCTCACACAACTTAACCCCTTTGTGGCTGAAAGGAATACTCACACCTTCTTAAGTACAGGGGTAGGCAACAACTGACGTTGTGACGGTCACCAAATATCCCATGTGGGCCATTGAATTCCACAAGACAGTGATGTTGATGTACTCCTGCTTGAGACAAGAACCGGGTTCCAAGAAAATAATGTCTTTAAAAACGATACTAAATTAAGCGACGAAGAGGAGATTTTGTTAATTTTCAAGTCAAATGGAAGCCAACAAATGGGTTAAAAGTGATTAATTCAACTCCTGTAAACAACGTCTACCTATCTTCCTTCCATTCTTCCTTTAACTGATTAACCATAACCAAATTTACCCTTGTGGGGGTCATATCCTCTGCTCCCCTGCATGGAATCTCTTGTTGATGAGTTTAAGCTGCACAATGACATATTCCGTTGACGTCTCTTCCCAGTACGTATTATGCTACCTGGGCAAAGCCTCATTTTCTAGTTGGGTGTTCTGGGTATTCACATTCAGTGGAAACTTTTTAATCTTTGGATTTCTCTTACTTAGAGCAAAGCCTTCTATGTGCCAGCTGTTTCAGATCGTTCTGTATTAGCATCCAGCAACAAGTGCCATTTCTCATAACCACATTCTAAAGCATCCTAAAAAAATCCAAGAATTTAAGTCTGAATAGCAAGTGTGTCATATTATGATTGCTACAGCAGAGATTTGTTGTGCGTTTCTCATTAAAAAAAAAATATTGCAGCATTTAGACTCCTCTTCAGGAACAAACTAACAAGATGTGTTAATAACTAATTACTAACTGTGTCCATGTTGATTACACATTGTCCTTCCTAAAGGAACACATTGATGCAGCAACTCTAACCTTGTTGCAAATAACACATTAACTGCTTGAGGGTCCTAATTTGTTAGGCGGTGAACTCTTAAAGCAAGGAAATTCTTCAGCTGGCCCCAAAAAAATCATACAAAATCATATCCTATTATAAAAAGTTGCTTCATCGGAAAAGAAAGTAGGTATTTGATATGTGTTATATGTATATCCTATAAATCATTACATATTGCAATATTAATGACTCTTGGCATCCTTAGCAAACAAAATATTTGAAAGTGGGTCGGAACAGCTTCTGCTCTAATATTTTAGAACATGTCCGTATGTTTGATTATTTAATATAAAAACAATAAATTATGTAAAAAAAAAACTGTGTCCAGTAACCCGCTTGAAAACTTTTTATAATAAAAAAGGGGGGGGGGGAACTAATATCTGAACACTTTTCACTGCTAAGCAAATTGGTGGCACCTCATTCCGGGAAAATGTAAGGAGCAACTAATGGCTTACTGCTTTTGCTACAATGTGATATATTGTATATATCACCCGATATTTACAAACTGGTCTGGTTACTTGTCTTTTTTCCCGGGTACTTGGTTTGCAATGCTAACACACATCCTCTGTCAGTTGCAGCTAAGTGGTGGGGCACAAAGAGAATTGACTACGCTCTGTATTGTCCTGACGCCCTCACTGCTTTCCCAACGGTAGCGCTCCCTCACCTTTTCCATGCCAGCTACTGGGAATCTACAGATGTAGTCTCATTCCTCTTGAGGCAGGTAAGATGGTAACCTTTGTTTTTTTCCCCATTTCATAGAAGTTGGTTGAACACAATGAGCCTAGACCTCTTGGTAAACTCGCCATTGACTTCTTCAATGAGGTTATTAGACAAGTATACACCAAAGAGGAGACACATAAAAGGGTACTGTGTTAGATGTTGTAAAATAAATAGACTCTTAGCGGTGTGACATAAGGTGGCCTGTATACATTCACTAAACTATGGGTGTGTAATAGTGTCTATAGGACTATCGTCAATAGTTATTACCAGATGATGAATTACCTTCCATTTCACCTGGGAAAAATGGTATGATGGAGAAATGCAAGTGTGATTTATAACCTGGTCTTTAAAAGTGGTGCATGTAATATTAGCATTATATAACAGTTACTAAACACAAACTTCAGTAACCGCTTCTGTTTACCTTCCTGTAAAACACTTTGCTTACCCCTTGATGGTCTACAGTCACAGTCTCTTTTTCGTATACCATCACATTTAACTGCTTCTGTTGCATGCTGTGCCAGTCTTAGAGTCTTTTTTAACTCTGAAGCTCTTCCTCCTAACACATCGCATTTTTTATTAATATCTTCAACAATTATCTCCTGGCACCTCATATTTATATTATTACGTTAATTCTTTAAATTACTATTCACTGTAACTTGATCTTGATATTACTTGATCACTGTTCTTATTAATGATGGCCTAAAATGCCATTTCTTGCCTCGCATATTAACATCCCGAGATCTTTTGACCCATTAGCTTTCTACGCACATACAGAAATGAGACAGCCCTATGTAAATGAGCTGACGATCTCCACGACGCCAATCCCAGTCATATTAACCCCTTTACTGCTTTTTACAAAGTTGACCAGTTTCTCCGTAGTCAACCTCCCACCCTGCTTCCATTCTCTCTATCATGTGTTTGTTTCTCTCCATCACCTTCTCTTTCTTGGGGTCATGTTCTTTCCACTTTTACACTCAGTCTTTGGCACACTATTGTTCTGCCTGGCTTTATCACTTCTATGCCAATGGACATAGCTATAAATGCTGTACCTTTTGCCCTCCCCAGATTCCATAATTCATCATTCCTGACAATAGTGCTGTGAATATTTCTGCACATATATGTGCCTTGGCTTTCCCTCATAGGCTTATGATTTTGCATGTCTTATTTTAGGACTTTTACCTCCCTTCTGTTCCTCTTAACTCCACTCCTATACATCTGTGCTTTGACATTTCCATATCTGCAGGAGGCAAAGCATGTACCGAGGGGGTTTTGGTCTTAACTGATATTTTTACAATCCCCTGTCGAACGAAAAGTTGAAGGGCACTTTACTACCAAAATTTGAATTTCCCCGATAAACACTCTTGATGTTTTTTGCTGACATGGAAGTAACCATACCTTAACTAAAACAGTGGCAAATGAATTGTATTCAATATTAAGTGAGGCTTATCTGTTATTAGGTCATAGTGGTTTTGTGAAAATGTTTAATAACGTGATAAGATGGTTTTTATCTTACTAATCATTTTGGGGGGGGTTCCCCACAGGTCATGAGACATGAAAATTCTAGCATTCTTGAGCTGGTTGGAAAAGAAGTCTCTGTGTTTAGCCCATCGAAGCCGAGGGAGAAGTGGCTGAGGAAGAGAACTCATGTGAAATTAAGGGTATTTGTGGAATACAGTATACAGAACATTCCAAGTGTAACAGGTTTCCATGTAAAGCAATATTGCCAAAGATTTAGCAAGCATATACGTGCTTTATGTGGGCTTGGATGCCTACATCATGGAAAGGCACCCGGTTAGACAAATCCTATGACTAATCAAGAATGAAGCTTCTACATTAGCATATTTTTATTATACGACATAGTGGATGACCATCACTTTAAGGGAGGCTAGAACAATATTGGGGGACGCACACAGAATATAACCCTAATCAATATTTTTGCAAGTATTCATTTAAGACTCCTTAGTGTTAAAAGTGTCGTTAACATAACAGCATCCCTGTGTTCAGTGAATCCTGAATCCTCCGTGTTCTGTTTTGCAGAACGTTGCTGCCAATCACAGAATTAATGATGCGGTTGCCAACGAAGATGGTCCGCAGACCCTCACTGGAAGGTTTATGTACGGTCCTCTGGATATGGTCACTCTGACGGGGGAAAAGGTTTGTCAATCTGTGCATACACTGTGTGTTTATGGGAGGACCTTTTAATAATGTAATGATACCAAATGCCATGTATGTGCTCTATGATACTTTGTTATACCTTCTTTATTACATCTCTAATCTGTTAATCAGTTTAGGCATCTTCCCATGTTAGAGAACATGTTAATGTACTAATTTTAGGGAATTGAAACCTAAATCAATAAGGATTTTTACAGGAAAACTCACATTCCAGATTATACCAGATTTACTTAAAATAATAACACAAGTGACCGGATTCAGTCATAGTTATGTGACAGTTCCCCTTTACATGAACTTTCTGTTGCTTTTTATCGTTTTAGGTTGATATTCATATAATGACACAACCTCCAGCTGGAGAGTGGGTTTACTTTGATACAGAGATAAGCAATAGCAGTGGAAGGATTTCCTACTTGATTCCCGAAAATAAAAGACTTGGAATTGGGGTGTACCCTGTCAAAATGGTTGTCAGGTGCTGTCATTTACTAAAAATGATTATATGGTCTTAGTCCTTACAGTATAACAAATATTAGTGTATGTTATCTGTAAGAATGGCAAGCTGTGTTGATATTTTAACATGCTTTGCTTTCTTTGAGACAGAGGAGACCACACATTTGCCGACAGCTACCTTACGATTTTACCAAAAGGGACAGAATTTGTGGTGTTCAGCATTGATGGATCATTTGCAGCCAGCGTTTCCATTATGGGCAGCGACCCCAAAGTCCGAGCAGGGGCAGTTGATGTAGTGAGGTTTGTTGCCTCTGTCTGTTGAAGTTAATCATCTATGGATCGGTGACAGGCAGCTGAATTAACACATGCCTTGTTATCCCTGCAGACACTGGCAAGACCTTGGCTACCTCATTATCTATGTCACAGGCAGACCTGACATGCAGAAGCAAAGGGTGGTGGCATGGCTCGCACAGCACAACTTTCCCCACGGCATTGTGTCATTTTGTGATGGATTGGTCCACGATCCCTTGCGGCACAAAGCAAACTTTCTGAAAAGCCTCATCACAGAAGTAAGCTACTTTTCGGGAGTCATATTCTATTCTCTTGAATGTGTGCACTTGAAGCTCTACCATTCCCAGGGCCCAACATCAATGGTGACCTTATTTATTGCATTCTTCCGTTGTGCACTAGATGTTGTACGGTATACTAGAAGCTGGATAGCTGTATTGAATCTATCACAGACACCATTCTTATAAGTGGTATTTGGAGATTCGTAAGCCTTTAAAAATTATGACATAGTTGTCATGCAGTTCACAAACTAACATAATTGTAGCTTGTCTCTCTAAGCCAGCAGACAGATATAAGATGGAAAACTAGGGAAATTTCATCTTTTAGTTCATGTTTTAATAATTTAGTTGGTAGAATGAATATTGGCATTTTGCCTTTTTTAAATGCATGCAATTTTTCCGTATTTGCTATTTAAGGTTCGGAACCATTTACAAGAGTCTTCAAAATGAATGACTTAAAAGTGTACTTGTAGAAAGTTGTGGAATAGAATTGGGGTTCAGCCAACAATCTGTTTGCATCCATGCTCATTTATGTGTCTGCTTCCACAGGTATATATGAAGGTCCATGCAGCATATGGCTCCACTAAGGATATTTCTGTGTACAGCTCCCTGGGTCTGTCTCCAATGCAGATTTATATTGTAGGACGACCTACCAAGAAGTTACAGCACCAGTGTCAGGTAACAGTCCTCTGATCCTCATGGGGAAGGAAAGTTGTAAGCCCACTAGTAACCCACCAGTTGTCATGAAGCACTCTGATTCCAGTTTGATGTCATGGTAGAATTTCCAAATATTGGGCTTTCCTTTTCACTAAAGAACGATTTAAAGACTTAATGACCAGTTGCATAAGGGAATGTTTAACTTGCTCTGTACTTGTGTTATCTGCAGTTCATCACAGAAGGCTATGCTGCTCACCTCGCTCAGCTGGAATATAACCACCGCTCTAGGCCTGCCAAGAACACCAGCAGGATGGCTCTGCGAAAGGGGAGCTTTTGTCTACCTGGGCAGTCGGATTTCCTGAGGAAGAGGAACCACTTGCTTCGCACCATTTCCTCGCAGCCCACGGGAAGCAGCAACCATAAACCCGAGAGAACACAAAGCCAGTCAGAGAGCGACCGGGATCGTGAAAAAGAGCGTAGCCAAAGAAGCATGAGCATCGCGGCAGGATGCTGGGGGAGGAGTGCAGTCACTGCTAAGCTGGAATCTGGCGTTTTAAGTCAGAAATAAGTTCTCGCACCCTGGACATATGCTTGTGCTTGGCTCTTGCCATTGAACTGGAGGTGAAAAAAGGGACAGAGCGTAACTTTGCGGGAAAGATGGGTTTAATCAAATGGTGCTACAATATAACAACATTTAGCAAAGCTGGTGACGTAAGACGAGTTAAAACTGCAGGCCTTAAAACCGGGTAGTGATACCCCTAAGAGTAATTCAGACAGGACCACCGTGGGTCAAACTGATGTATACTGCCCAAGATTTTTCGGCCTCTCTGCCCCAATCCAGGTTCAGAGACATATAAATGTAAATACGTGCCTCCTATACCTTCTTAGCCATGTTCCAAATGATCCTGAGTAATGCACAAACACGTTTCTGGATCAAAAAGAAATAAGGGTTTGGGTGTTTCATTGGTTTTTGTTGTAATATAATTGCCAGAAGAGGAAACGTCCGTAATAAGATGCTGAAACCCTTCGAATCAGTAGGCGCCAGCAATGCCCAGAACACACGCTACTCATCGTTTGGATACCAAGGCACAGTACATTAGAACCCCAATGGCGCTAGTTGCTCTATATTGCTGTTGTATATTGATTCAGGAAAACACAAGTTAGATAAGGATAAACGCACCGTACAGATGTAACAAAACGTCATTTCTGTGATTGGAGCAGAACTCAACAACGAGTAAAGCGGAATCATTTGGTTTCTAAGCTTCCTTAAGTGTCCAAGCTAGCTACTTTGCGTGTGGTTGCTCAACTGTAAGACCTCATTGTTTTGTTTTTATTCTTTGCACTAATAATTTTTAGATTGGAGATCTGTTACCATCTCATGTTGCTACACATCCTTGTCGGTAGTGCATGTTAATTAAATATTGCTAAGCCAGGGTATAGTTATTTTTCTGTGCAAATGTTTCTTCGCAGTTAGGAGGAAAGCTGGTCAAACGGTAGTAGTGAAGATAAAGGCCATATCTTAATCTTCTTTGCTCCTTGAAATGGTGATTGGAACCATTTATACGAAACAGTTATGCATGAACATGGTCTCCTGTCAAAAAGACTACATCTCGGTATCTATTTCAAAATATTATATACGCAGCACATTTGTATTAGATCCAGCACTGTGAAATGTTCCCGTTCTTTGCCTAGAAAATTAGCCCGGGAGCCAAGAAGGGATAAGTTTGAAGTTTAATAGAATTTTATGTGTACAAAGTTGTGTTTTTAGTAAGCCTCACCGCTGTTCCTCTGGCAGGGAAGAGCTTTAAATGCCAGCTTCAGACAGCGGCACCCTATTCTAGAAATGCTGCAGGAGTGGACATCGGCAAATTATACTGCAAGACATCGCTCACTCTAATAAGCTAAGCCCCGTTTGCCAGGCCCAGGCCCTCTGCTGCCAGAAAGTGGTATTACATTTACAATTTTACATTTTATTCCACTTAATATCCATATATATATAATATGGAATATAAAGTTTTAGAACCCCTAAAACTGACTTTTAGTTTAACATTTTGATTTTGTTTAAACATACCACCTGTAACCTTTTATAAATAATGTAAAAAAAATATTCACCAGTTAAAGGATAGGAAAATGTAATCTTTGTATTTATCTGAAACCCATTATTTTACTTAAAAAGCAGCACATGGAGGTGAAGAATTGGATATGGCCTTTACAATCCAGATTGCTAAAAGTTCGAAAATGCACAAAAGGGAGAACATGTATGTAAATTTCTTGTAATGTGCTGAAGGACGGTAACCTATCGTGTGTAGATATTGTAAAACATAACATTGTAAATGTTCAGAAAAGTGGTTCTATAAAAAGTGAGTTATTTATTTATGTAGAAAATGCATTGGGTGGGTGGGAAACCCTCTGGGTTTTTAATGAATATGTTAAAAATGGAAAAAAAGGTTAAACATTAGTTATTTTTGTTTGTTTTAGTTTTGTTTCAGGCATTATGTACAGAGCAATTAATTGAAAGGACCAATTATAGCGTAATTGTCATTTGCAGAAGTGCAATATATATATATTCACCTCTATAGCTCCATAGTCTATATTTTCAATGTAGAATTGACAATCATATCTCCTGTATATCTCTCTCTCTCCTCTCTCTATACATTAACCCTTTGTTAGCTTTGTCAGTGTCATGCCTTTCCTACATAGAGTTATGGGTGTTTTGTCAAGCGAGAAACAAAAAAAAAGAACTGAGTATGTAACTGTGGCTGCAATAACATCCGATTCTGAAGATAAGCAGACAGCAGGATTGTGCTGCAAAACTCTATTGCACACAAGCTCCTTATTACGTGTTAGTGAATGCGTGATCACCTCCTTAGTTTGTAATCATTATCCAGTAGCAATAGTTGAATTCTGCTTCTAACTGGGACATGGGGTTAGCCCGCTCTGAGTATGTTTAGGTAAAAATGCCTAACGTTTATGGGTTTGGGTAAACTGTTTTCATGGTTTCTGTTGCTTCAAAATGCTTTATCATCCTTTATTGTCAATTTCTCCTTTTCGGAAGTTGTCTTTATATTAGTTAAAAAAAAAATCTTAGTCACAATTAACCAAATATAAAAAGTAAGGTTTACAGCATTTCAAAAATACATAGTTACATAGTAAGGCTGAAAAACGACATGCGTCCATCAAGTTCAGCCTTTCCCATATCTGTTTATTTCTTGATACAATAAATGAAAACCAGTAACTCACAGGATGTTATGGATTTTAACTCTTTCGCTGCCAGGGGGGAGCTTGTAAATACAACAACCCCTCTGAATAAAAGGGTAGATGCCCCCCCTCCCCTCCAAGTATTAAACCTGCACTTTTAGAAGCCCGGACAGAGAGGTGCTTCACCTTTGCTGCATTTCCAGTGAGTTCCAGTAGCCTTACATTTCTCTTATCCTGCTCTGTATTATCGCCATGCTTATAGCTACCTGTTTTATATCTTATAAACAATATTTTATTTATAAAGAGATGTTTGTTGGGGATAATTAAAAAAAAAAACAAGTAAAGACGCGTTAATGCTAGACAGAGACTGGCACAAGACCTCAACCTTCTTCCAAATGTCTGTCGCTTCCTGGTTTTCATTTCTTGTATGCTTTTGGTGTAAATGTGTATAAATGCTTATTTTGCTTGTATGTGACAATCCATACTGACCACTTGCTGTTGTGCGTTGTTCCACAATTCTGTGTGCTTTCTGTGCAGTACCCATTATACGTTACACAGATTAAAGATTTGGGAAGGCTATTGACTTGATGGTGTGTGAAGAGTTTTGTGTTCAGAATTACTTTTCTAAGATATGATGGAGGGAGGGGGGTTACAATGGATTCTGATAGCACAGCCACCGGGGTATAAAAAAATACAATAAAAAGATGGGAGCGCCTGCAGCGTGCTATTAACACATAGATGGATACAGGCGATCTGCTCCCCGGGTCATAACCAAAGTGACTGTGGCTTTGCAGACCCAGATGTCAGGGTTCAGTCACTCTTCCATGTGTGAAAGCAGTGTGATTTAATCTGAGAGGGGAACAGGGGTCTCTTTAAACACTTGAGAACCTTTCTTGTGCTGTCATACTAAACGAGGTGCTGACAGTTGGTCCCCATCCTGCCAAGAAGCCTGTTTACAGACGGCTGCATTGGAGAGCTGGGAGTTTAAAGAGACACGCTTTGTTTATGACAGAATAAGCATCACTCCAAATGAAAGGGAACTTCACTCAAACAGTAGCGCTAGAAGTGACAAGAGGCTTTTCTCAAACAAGTGTGGATCCTCCCCGTTCAGAAGGTCTCTGTTTTTTTCCATACTGCAAAACAAGAAATCAGATGACCGTTATCTGCTCTTCAGTCTGAATGCCGGTTCAGCAGCTGTAAATAACTACCAGGGATAAACATGATGCATTTTCAGACAATATTAAGTACCGGAAGGAGCATATAATGTTAACCCCTGCTTGGACAAAGAAGCAGTTTAACGTCTAATACCCTCTTTAAAATATATAACACTTCCATAACACTTTGTAGAAATACAAATCTTAAATGGGTACCCATTGAGATTGACCACGTTCTAGAAAGACAGGTTGACAGCATAGAAATGTCTCTGAAATCATTGTTCTTTCCTGTCATATCTAGATGGATCCTCCAAACAGACGCAAGCTTTCCAATTTATCAGTCACCATAACCATTGAGGAAAAAAAGTAGAATTAAAGTTGCTGGGGTACTTCCACACACACAAAGGCACTAAGCATCTACTATTGTGACCAAACATACTAAGTTATCACACTGCCTTGTGGTATTCACAATCTTAATCACATTGAAGGAACTCTGACCAATCAATTAAGGTCTATGGGGATTTAATTATCACCATAAGGAATCGGCTCAGTGTGGTGATTGATATTAGAATGCAATCATATTATGACGTGGCAACCAGATCTACATATACACAATGTGACAGAAAACCCTGCTATACCATATTACTTTAAAGATAGATGTATTTGTGGTTTTGTTTTTTCACGAAGGCTGTCATTTCATTCTCTCAACTTCATGATGCCTTTTCAGTAGCTATGAGTGCCTGTTTTCATCACATGACAACCATTTACCAACAAATGATGAGTGAGCCAAATATTTATGCGATTAGAGGATATTTGGGCATTTAATAGTACTATGAATCGTGTTTCTGGTTCTGCATTGTTACAAAAAAAGTGTTAAACTAGGCAGGGTACGTGGATCAACTTTATTAAAAAAGAAAAAAAATCCTCATCTCAGTCTTCAAGGCCAACACCAACCGACTACAGTGAGAGAAACACAGAAATTTGAGCATGATGGAGCTCAAGACTACATCACAAGTATACTACATCTTATTAAATGTACAATTCTATAGTTTACATTATTTATCTTACTTAAATTAAATTTGTATCTCATTTACAATTTTTTTATGGTTTTTTTTTTTACAATTCTAGACAATGACATATTCTTGACATATAAAAGATAACTGCTTTTTAACTAAAAACATGGACATGATTCACATTCTGTAGCATCCATCCTTGAAGTGCCTGTGTCTAGAACATCCCAGATCGGATTTGGAAAGCAAGGCCGTCGTTCTGTGTAGCTTGCTGCAATTATAAAAAGGGAGACTGTTATAATGGTGTTTTGAAGTTCAAGCGATCCATACATTTGCATCTCACAAAGCAAATGAACCAATCTGTAGTGGCCACAACCTTTTGTTATAGAGGAACTCTCATAGCCGCCCCCCCTATATGTATAATTAAATTGGCAGTAGGGTACCCAGCAATGTGTGCCAGGTACATTTTCCTGCTTCAAGTAAGAAAACTTAAATAAGCCTTTACATGGATGTTCCTTAGTTCCTGAATTACAGACAGAGACTAAGGGGCGCTACTAGCCTGAGATGACTACAGAAGGGCCACACGTGACGCCAGAGATTCATGCATAGGGATGTAGGTGCTTGAAACAAAAATTGAAATGATAAAGTTACCCATAGCTGCCTGCAAATTTCGGAGAAGAACAAATCTAATGCAGAGTCTATGTTTCTATGAACTACATCTCATACACCCAGCTACACAAGGTCTCTCAATGCATTTGAATCTTATTTTAGACTGGAGACAGTTTACTTGAAACAAGCACAAAGTTTTCAGGTAGTTTATTTTTTTATTTCTGAAGTGCCTTCTTTGTTGTTTTAAAAATTAGAACTCCGTTAGGCTTTTTTTTTTTTTTTTAATATTTTGCATAAGGCTTACTTTATTGATCTCTTTGTGCCGTTCTTTGCTTACAATTTCTTCAAGAACTTCACCGTCTCCTTTAATCAGTCTGAAAAAGAAAAAATGTTAGAGGGTGGCTTCAAATAATGTGAATTTGGGGAAATTCAAAGGACCGTATGATGGATATTTTACAATTTAGCTATATGTAAAAGTGTTGTATCATCCTATGGAATAGAAACGTATCAGAAGAGTCAGAGATGGCATCTCTCTGCAAACTAAACAGTAGTTTGGTAAAAATGCTGCTTGTTCCCCATACTAATGGTGCTTCCTGACAATATTCTATAATGTAATCACTCACACACACTGTATAACGTTAATAGATTAAATTATTAATGGAACTGCCAATCTTAATCTTTCTGCGACACGTCTCCATCTAAAGAAATGATCTCTTGCATTATACAATAAGGGTGATGCAGAAAATACTGTGATGTGTATATGAGGAAGAGTATCACAAATAGATAAGCTGAATGCCTCCTATGTCTCCCTGACAGCTAACTGGCTTTTAAATAAGAACGTGCCATAAGCATTCCAACCCCTTGTCTATTTAAAGAATCTGCTTGTCCTGCAGGATTTTCTTTTGCTTTCATTCAGCAGTTTAAAAATGGGTCATTTCCTGCTAGTGAAACTTTTGCATTCGGAATATTCAAAGTGATTGAATATGCATCACTGTAAAAGGAAAATGTTTATTTTATTTTATGTTTTTTTAGTGGTGGGGCTCACGGTTCCGAAAAGCAGCTTTGCTTCTAATTTACAATCTGAAGAGATCCATGGAGCCCACTCTGTAATTAAATAGTTGGGAAACAATGGAAGAAAAGGTAGTGCAGCTCTGATTTGTGTCCGGAGCTCATGTCACTACATCCTAATAAATCAGGAGATGGTCACCACCAGAATCCAGCACAGTAGTGACATCAAACAGTAAATAAAATGTGACGTTTACTATTATACCACCACACCCCATGGTATATCTGGGCTATTAACGACTTATAACTCCTCTTTCTTTTACAAGATGCTGTTGATACAATGCGCCGTAGCCCATTGACATTGATAGCTCTAATGGACTGAAAGGAAGCATAGATTATGCACATTTATCAGTTTTGTCATTCGCGAAATAAATTAATGACAAAAGAAAATCAATCACATAATGCTTTCAAATGCTAGAGAGATGGATAAATAATATAAGGATACCACAATGAAAACATTTCTGTCTCATAGTGACTATTTATTAGTTTAATAATTATCTATTCGCCTTCAGAACGTACATAAAGAGACAATCATGGAGTATGCCTTACTGAGCTGATTATAATGCACACGTGCTACACACATTTCACATTTATTACTATTGCAATAACTTACTGGATACAAATGTATATTCTTAGCATTTATGTTCTTAAAAATGTACATAGCTGGAAAAAATCTTAACACAAATGATGGATTATTGGAAAATGCATTCAAATTTGTCAATTATTAGTTGAGAATACATCATAATGTTCCCATTATAGCAAATAAATGAAATAATCTGATATATAAAATATCATATATCTATGTCAACACTGGCAGGCATGATTGCAGAACAAAATAAATGCTTCTGGAGGATATCTAACATAATTTTCCCCTTTGGCTAAGTCAGCCTTTTTATAATTCTGTAAACCATAATGAACATCAAAGTTATTACCTGAAGGTATTTATACCTGTTATTAGCATGCAGTGCAATGTTCGATCAGTACCTCATTCTTCCGGTCTCCGGGTCCATAACTCTCCTGATAACACTCTGCCGTGCGTCCCACTCTTCCTTAGTCATCGGCTTCATCGCTTGAATTCGGGTCTTCTGTTCATCAGTCAGAACTAGGAGGCAAAAAATGACAATAATATACTTGTAATTGATTCCAATTCTCCCTAATATTAAGATACTTAATATACTTAATAATGAATATTTGCAAGTTACTTGTATATATGTGTTATATAAAAAATGTGTGCTATGTCACAGCCAACAAAATTATGCTGCCGCTGCATGATACATATAGCCAGTCTGAAGTACCATTGTTTATAAAAAATAGTACAGTTTAGTGTTTTGCTTTACATGGACAACCATTTAATTAAAACCACAAATATGAAGCAGGTATGTCAAGGACCCAGACACAACCGAGCGTTTCCTTCACATTGTACATAGTATAGTCATATATCATCTCACCCGGACCACAGTCTTCAACAGAGTCTTTCTGCCACAAATCTGGAGATGGGCCAAGAAAGCATTCTTGTGATTTGGGTTTGATATCTTGGGTGCTGGCTACAGCTTTCGTCTTCACTTTTTTGCTTTTCTTTTTCACTTTCTTTTTCTTTTTCCCTTTATTGTTCTTTGCTTTCTTTTTGGGGCGGCTCTTTTGTTTATGCTTTTTGTCACCGTCACTAGAGTCATCTGAGGATGAGCCAGAAGATGATGACGACGATGAGGTAGATGAAGAAGAGCTTGAGCTACTGAAAGACGAAGATGATGATGTGCTAGCTTTCCTCTTTCTCATTTTCTTTTTTCTTCTTTCTGAAATGTAAGTCACAAAGATGAGAAGAACTTGAGGACTGGGGCTAAACGGGTAAAATGAATATGGTCTACAATAAGAGGCAACCATGCAAATATTCCTGCCTCTATGTAACCAAGGTCATGCAAACACATTCAATTTCATGCTTGACATTTTAAGTGGTGCCTATCTTCAGTGACCATTTAAACAGATGATGTTACATTGTAGGGATTTATTTCACCTCTTCATAACTTTTCTTTTTAAATCCTGGGTGAAACCTTCTGATTTTGCCTTCACAAACAGTTGAAGATGAATACTTAAAGGGGATGGAGAAAAGTTTAAATGAAAGACGTCTGAGTCTATTGGCTTTATATTTTTTTTCTTTGAAACTTTTTTAAAGGTATCTTAATTTATAGAGCTAATAGGCTCAGAAGCTGAGATACCTTTAAAAATGTTGCTTACACAGCCAAACGGAAAGATTTTAATTACCTTGCAAATCTATATGTTATTTTTAAAGTATTTATGCAGTTTCAGTTCCTCGTCCAAACAAATTAATTTTAGAGCAAACCAGTGTTTTATCAAACCCCTAACTATAGACCTAGATGTAGAATTCAGGCACAGAACTGACTATTACACTTGCCTTTCTTACTTCGTTCCGGTGACTGTGAATGGTATTTGGCGAGGGAGGATGGTTTCCTGACCGGAGAAGGACTGCTGCAACGTGATCTAGATTTCTTTTTCTTCTTAAACGACTTACTGCGAGATGTACTTGAGCTTCTGCTCCGGCATCTCTTTGTCGGACTGTTCTCCATCACTGCTTCTTCACCATACAGTCTGCTTTCAATAACAGTTTAAAATGAACTGACGTATAGGCACTCAGAATGTGCAATACATTGACTTAGCCTACTGCCTATTGAGTATTGAACTTCATCAGCATTGTCATCAAAAAGTCAGTTCAGTGTTGCCAAATCACATGACAGACAACAATGGCAGCCTCCAGGTCTGCAGATAAAGGAAGCTTTTTTGAGTAAATAAGATAAAACCTGGGGTTTTGTGAAGTTGTCCCTCATTCACACAGGGCAGTAAAATGTAGACCCGCTTACTGGCGGTCCATGAGATTCAGTTACTAAAGCAGAGGTGGAGAGGAGTTCAGATCTCCCTGAATCTACTTTGCATTATAAAGAGCCAAGTCTGCGAGATGGTCTGGCAGGATGAACTTGGTTGGCCATGCATAATATATAGTTAAATTAGTAAGATTTCTTTAAAAACACCTCATCTATGGAATTATGCATTGAACAGGACCAGATAGTTCTCGTTCAATAACAACTGGAGGTCAGAACCTGAATCATCACTATCTAGCATTTGCTGATCAGTAAACTATTGAAGAAAAACAGAAAGAGAGAGAGAGAGTGTGTACTTGGTCTTCATAATCTGCCAATCCAATATTAATGTATTTGGTATATCAGTTTGTTAGCGTGACAAGGTTATGTTCAAATCCAGCTCTTTTTGTCTGTACCCAGCTAAATCACAAGATTACAGAACAAGCTCAAAGGAGATGGGTCAATGAGTGCTTACTGTGAATTTGGCTGCACGGCCTTGCGAGGTCATTTTAAATGAGTTGTGTTTGTGGTTTCTCAACGTCTCAGACCTCATCTCCATTAAGTTGCCGTGCCGCCATCATATAGTTAATGTCTTCCGCCTGCTTTTGAAGCACTGCCACAATGAAGAAGCAAAGCTCTGCAGGTGCCGTTTGTGTTTCTGACTTTCTAACTTCATGATTTATACAAATAAAGGTCTAATAAACCAAGCAGTGATTTGGGGAAATCATAATGGATCCGCTAGCTGCCACTCTTCAATAAATAATAAATTATATTATAACATAATACACAATATTCTAGTGAAATATTTAC
>VKOC01016554.1:22500-80259 GCA_009364415.1 Spea multiplicata
TAAAGTTTGGTGGAGGTAGGATTATTGTATGGGGGTGTTTTTCGGGGGTTGGGCCCTTACTTCCAGTGAAGGGAAATCTTATGTTTTAGCTTACCAAGACATTTCGGACAATGCTATGCTTCTTACTCTGTGGGAACAGTATGAGGAAGGGCCTTTTCTATTCTAGCAAGACAGTGGCCAACACACAAAGCAAGGTCCATAAAGACATGGATGGATGAGTTTGGTGTGGAGGAACTTGACCGGCCCGCACAGAGACCTGAGCTCAGCCCCATCAAACACCTTTGATTTGAACTGGAATGAAGAGTGAAAGCCAGGCCATCTTGGGCAAGAATTCCCACAGAAACACTGCAGAAGCTTGTGGAAAGCCTTCACAGAAGATTAGAAGCTGTTCTAGCTACAAAGGGACCAACTACGTATTAATGTCTATGTATTTAAAAGTTCCTGTTGGTGTAATGGCCAGGTGTCCCAATACAGTTATCAATTAACAGAAGCATTCCATGGGTTCTTTTAAGAAGGTGTGATGTCAATATAAATGCCATCCTTCATTTCTACCAGTTGCCACTGATTAGTTCTCTGCAGGTTTATTGGGTACAATTCCTTGGCTAGCCCCACATGCCCCTGCCTACAGACACTCATACCAGGATTGCTTTTCCATATCACACTACACTTCCTGTAGATCTTTTGCAACATGAGTCTCTGTTCCCCCCAACCATCCTCATTTGGTCAGATCAGAGACCAGTCCTCCTGGGACAGAACACCACCAGATCTTTAGAACTTCTCTATCTCCCATATTAACTTTAAGTGACATTGTCTCCCACAACCACTTCTTGTCCTTTGTTTGTATTTCTTTTAAATATATGTATATTTAAAAAGGCAGCCTTAACATTATAGTTGCTTAGTAGGAAGGGAACCAACATCTTACCTCTTTCATATCTGAAAAATACAAGTTTCCTTCGGTAAAGTCCTTGCCCAGGCAAACATTTAGCGTAACCTCTGCATTGTCGTAGTGACCACTTAAATCCAAGTCTTCATGTAGTGCGTACTTCACCACAAACGCTTTGTGGCTGTCCAAGCAGCTCCCACCCCAGTCTGGATACAAGACAGCGGTGAGCGGTTTCAAATATTTCTCTCGCAGAGGAGTGATGAATGTTTCATCTAATCCCAGCTCATTTAAAAGAACCTGAGCAAAAGAGAAAAACCCAACCCATCATAGACGACTCTTGTTAACATAAAATGGGAGCTAGTTACATTATGAAACAGTCCATAGATGATACAGCTAAGGATACCAAATACCTTGGTGCAGTTAAACAATGCACATCAAGCTGGGCTAATCTTCCCAGATAATTACCATATTACCGTCCACAGCCAGCAGATTCATTTAAAAATGCCTCAGTCCAAATTTACCCCGTAGTTATTCATTGTGTTCGGTCGTCCCTTTGGCAAATCTGATTTTTCAAAATTTTCAAGCTCCTCTAAGAAATCTCTGCAAAATTCCGGAACAAACACTGGGAGCCGATAGGCTCTCTTTCCTAAGAATAAACCAAATATGTTTGGAACCTTTGTGTTTGAGCGCATTTACTAGATTTTTTTTTAAACATAATTACTTGTAAAGTGGGAGCTTCATATTCTCTACTTTCCTAAGTAAACTCTCCTTTTTCATTTAACAAAAACAAGAGTATTAGCATAAAAAATATCCCTTCATTTGATAATCGATAAAGCATTTAAGGGGCACTCGGCCAATTCTCCTGCAATTTTCCTACATTACAACTGCTACATACACAATTATATTACCTGGTATGGAGTAAAGGTGATTTAACAGACCCCCTAAGTCAGCCTGAGGAGATTGACAAAATCTGACAGCTGCTAAAAATTCTGCTGCGAAAAAGGATTCCTTTTAAAAAGAAAAACAAAAAACAGCATGTTTCATATTGTAGATATGGATTCAGTATGCAATGCCTCCAACTGTGTATTTTACTCCAACCTCTGCCTAGAGTAATCTGGGTATGCATGGGCATGATAGGAGTGTGATTGCTGTTAACAATCATATATATATATATATATATATATATATTTTTTTTTATTTATTTGTTTTTCTCCTATTTTGGCGTGTTTCTTACTTTAAATAAAAGTGTTAGACTTTTTTTTTACAGTGAGGGGGGTCATATTCGGTTTCGGCCAGGTAAATGCGGCATTTTCGGTTTCAGTGCATCCCTACTGCTAAGCCAGACAATGAAGTGGTAGGCCTACACCACATGAATGTTTGGCTTAGTATATAGTGATAGAAGTTATGCTGCAGTATTGTCAATGCCTGGCTCAATGTATAGTGATAGGGATTACGCTGTACCATTGTCAATGTCTGCCTCAGTATATAGTGATAGGTGTTATGCTGTACCACCGTCAATGTCTGCCTCAGTATATAATGATAACAGTAATGCTGTACCACCTTCAGTGTCTGCGCCAGTATATAACGATAGAAGCTATGCAGTTTTAAAGTGTGTGTGGGGGTGCCACATACAGGATCCGCCCCAGGTGCCAAATACTCTAGGTACGCCCCTGTATATGACAGATCGGTATTTATAGAATCCACTAAAATTCACTATTAAGCATGGCCTACCTGTAAAACATACAGCTCAGGATGCAGCGGTCTATAGCGGAAAGAAATCTCAGCTCTTCTGTGCATTGACTCCTCACCTAACTTCATTCTCCTCTGAACTTCTTTCTGGACCTAAAAATAGTTTGTGGCATGAAAGTCTATATCATAGGCAATATACAAAGCGATTCACACCCATATCCCAAGGAAAAAAAAAATAACAAATCAGTGAAATTAATTACATGAACCCAAAAGCATTTAATGGGACACAAAACGCGAAACAATTTCAATACAATGGAATGTGATGGCCCTGTATAAATCAATACATAATAATGATGAGCCATCACCTTATGGGAAGAGGCTGCAATGCTTCTCAGTCTTCAGTTAAAGAGTTGAGTAAGAATCATAGAGGGTATAGTTCACAGCAGCTGAACTAAAGGTAGTTTGAATTTTAAGAATAAAAATCTGGAGGATGAGGAAGAATATTTCTCCAATAGAGGAATATATGGCCGGCTGGGTCCCTACCAAACTACTACTTTGTCCTTCTCAGAGTCTGTCTTTAAATGGTGCGAAATAATGTTACGCTATCTAACAGGGTCTAATAAAAGGAGTGGAAACTGTCCACCGACAAGGATTATTGAGAGAATTATTGCACGGTAACGATTGCAGCTTCAATTTCACACAAACCTTTTCCAGAACATGTCTAAACTGCTCAGATGTTCGACATCCTTTGTTGTATAATGCCTACCACGTAGAAGCAAAACAATAAATTCATTAACATTCTTTGAATGAATACATTTAAAATTACATTTCATAGGTAGAAACTTCAACATACAAAGTGATCCGTATAAAGCAATCAAGCTAGCTTACACGGGTCAGTCTCCAAAGTGGCAGGGCTTTCTTCCTTGGGTTTATTTAGTTTAAAATCTGGGATTGGGAAAAGCCAGAAATCCCCTTTCAGCCCCAAATGTAATGGACCATATGGATATGAACAGTACAAAATAGAAATAATGGAATATTTCATATTTCTATCTCACGTTAATTAGTAGTTAATTATTGCAATACTTGTCACAGGATTTGCATACATTTTCAGTATGTACCTGATAGACGCCCATATTTTACATATTATATATATATATATATTTATATATACATACATGTGTGCGCAATAAATATAAATCTTTTAAAATAAATTCTTAGAAGAAGCTATAAGATCCGTTGTATCAGAAACGTATGTAGAAGAACCACATTAAGCATACTATGCTTACCAGGAGCTCACTAACGCTTCTTCAACCATATTTTGTTTATTGGTTAAATTAGCACATTGATTAAATTATTAAATATTTATTAGTCCACAAAACAGTGCCCTTAGCCGAGTGGTTGGATGAATAGGACACAATAATTTTAGTGTTTAACACAATGCTGTTAGATATGGATTTGTCAGTTAGATCCAGTCGCATGTATTTTGTGAAAATGATCATGTGTTTTTAAATGCGGAACCATAAGCATTATGTGTAAGTATTATTACACGGTAAAGTTTGACAAGTGGAACCACCAAGGGAAGTGTTTAACTGGTTGCTATGGCAATGGTAGACCCTTTTATACATATTTCTATTGTTATCAGTAGAGAAAATGTGATATATATATATATATATCTTACAGAAAAATCTTCATATACGGTATATATATCTAACGAAAAAATACAAGCCTAGAAGTAGTGAACAGCACATAATTTGAGTAAGATCTGCAATAAGCTCCATCTGCCTAATCTCGACGTTCTCTGAAGCAGATGATAAGAAATATAATACCCTCTCGTAGTCCCTTTTGAACTGCTGCACATCCGTGAACCGGACATGGGCCTGATACTCCTCAATGAAAATGTTGTCGGTGTAGAAGCAGGAACAGCAGTAGGACAGCTCCCGGGGTCTGTCTGCCATGCCCTGGAGTGGAGGCGTATTCTGATTGGATCAGAGAACTAGCACACGCCGGTCACCAAGTAAATACTACCGGGTGCAACAAGGTAAAAAGAAAAATGCGTTCCCTGCGGCAAGGGGTCGTGTAAAAATCACCCTTTCTGTGCGCGCGGCATAATACGCTGAAGAGCTACAACGCGTCATATTTGTTACAGGTATTTGTATGTAGTAAAGCTGCCGTTTCTGTTACTTAGAACTCTGTTAGAATCGGCTCTTGTTGGGCGTCCTTGAGGTTCTTGAAAATATGTAGACATTTCTGGAAACATTTGACTATATTATGCTTTAAGTCACGTTAGTATTCTCTAGTAATTGTCTACATTTTCGAATTACATTTCCGCACGTTCTGCTCTTGTAATAAGGCGATTCAGCCTTAGCCTTCAGCCATAGCAGCATGAAATCCATAGTGGAAACACTTTTGTGGCAGCTGTGAGGTTGTGCGCTGTCCCTTAGCCCTGCGGAGTTACAGTAAATACAGTCCCCCCGACAGGAAGCTCACATACGGCGTTCGTTCAGCGCTGGATGCGTGTAGGTACTTTGTGTGATTCCCAGCCGGGGGCCAGCATTCCTGCGCCTCTCTGGGTGCCCGGTAGGTAGGTTTGGGGTTATGCTGGAGCAGCTGCCGTGTGACGGTAAGCATGGACCTGCTGCATGTGGCAGAGGTTGTGGTGGAGTCCAGCCCCAATAAAATGGAGGATATATACAAGCTCCTGGCTGAAGGCTCATACCCCCCTTCCTACTGCTCTATCAAAAAGAAGACTCTCAAGAGATACGCCCGCAAGTTTACACTGGATGGTAAATAAGGCACAGACAAGTAATGACTGCTGGAGGGTTTTTTTAATTCAATTCTAAATAGCAGACATGCCTGTATCTATTATTATTATTATTATTATTATTTATTGTTTTATATAGCGCCATCATATTCTGTAGCGCTGTACAATGGGTAGACAGGACATAACAAATAGTGTGTAGCATAACAATTTGACTTACAGAAACAGACCCTCCAGGCTTGAAGCTTGTTTGTTTTGCCCCATTACCCATTACCCATTACCCATTACCCATTACCCATTTTTCCCTTTAACCCCTTCCGGACCGGCATTTGCATACTGCGTCTTCACTTGAAGACCGCAGTATGTTTTTAAATATTTAAATTCCGTGATCGTGATTCGCTGAATAGCGATCACGTGCACGGAATTGAGGGGGGGTGGCTGCTACTGATCGCTGGGAACACCAGCGGTCAGTAGCAGCCGCCCCTCGCGATCCCAGCGTTCAAAGCGACGCTGGATTGCGTACAGGCTGTGACGTACCTGGTACGCCCCGGTCTGCCGGTGACCCGGAAGTACCAGGTATGTCCCGGTCTTGAAAGGGTTAAATGGGGGTGTTTCCTGCTGTCGTCAGTGGGACCGCCCCCTGATGTCACCGGGCCCACCCACCGATGTCACCGGGACCGCCGCCTGATGTCAGTATACAGTCCTCGCCACATCCCGCAGGGGAAGGCTCCGGGTAGCCGGAGCCGAGAAGTTCCCAGGTATGCCGTTGCACAGCGCTCCAGTATATGATGGCGATATGGAAACAAAAAATCGTTTACACAAAGTTTACCCTAAATTGTTTGATTGGAGTCTGTTTTTTGTGCACAACAGAAATCTGGAAACAGTGATTGCTTCTGAATGCTTTAGACGCGTGCGTGTATATATATATATATATATATATATGTGTGTGTGTGTATATAGCCTCACCATATTACGTAGTGCTGTAAACAAAAAGGATGTAAAAAGTAGTATATAACATATACATATATAACAATTCAACTTACAGAAACAAGAGGAAAGGAGGGCCCTGCTCAAGCAAGCTTTTATATACAGTATATATATATATATATATATATATATACAGCCATGTCCTTTTTTTTGCACTATTCTAAATTATATACATCATCCAGGTAATAAGGGGGATCAATATTGTTTATTCACAAATACAATTGTGCAGCAGTGTTACAGTTTCATAGTTTAATTTAGGGGGGATACAAAGTGCATCAAATTCAATCGAACCTGTTCCCAAAAAAGGCAAGAACCGCCAAATGAAGCTATGTCCAATTGTGCCTTGCTCCAGAATGGCAATCCTATCCCTCTCTGGATCAACAAGCAAAGCCTGCTTTTAAATCCAGTTATATCTCCAGTTATATATAAAAAATAAAAATCATCAAGCGGTTATTTGGAGGCATAAATGTAAGTGTTTCAACTTTGTTATTAAGGGCTAACTATGACAAGTGTTCCTGCTCTGCGTGATGTGTTGATAAATTGGTGTAGTGACTTTAAAGAAATGTCAAATTCCACAAGGTCAATCAGGCTCTTCTTTCAGGTGACACTTATTAGGATTGGTACGTTTTAATATGTAATTTACAGCTACAGGTATCTGACTTCATTAACACTATTTGTTCTCTTATGGTTTTTTGCTCTTCTTTCAGGAGGTTGCTTATACTACGTAGGAACAAAAAAAGAAGGGAAGCGAAAGGTTATCGTGGATCCTGACCAAAGACGACAGGTTTTTCTAGAGAGCCATCTAGAGTTCGGTCACCATTTAGGGCAGAAGAAAACAGTCAACCGGATCAAAAGCAGATATTACTGGCTGGGAATTGTGAAGGATGTAATAGACTGGGTACGTTTAATGACACTTTTATAGCGAATGGGACCTGGGTCAAGCTTCCTCATGTGGACCCCACCAACAGTACTCGAGCCTCAGTAACACAATCTAGGTTAACAAAGGCACAAGTCCTTTAAGTGTTGAACTTGCTGTGGATCCAGAAGAAGGCAAAAAAAAACACATTGAAGCCATTTCATGCTGTGTCTAAAGAGGTGAAAATACTGAAGGAGGAGGTCTGTGCAGCCACCTTATAGCCCTTCCCAATAATGCTGCTGCTTTTGTGTTTGTGGCGCTGGGGTCTGTTCTGCACCAGCAGGTTATGCACAAGCCACGAGGGAGGAAGAATTGCTGGAGTGATATGTGCCAGCAGGTGCACGGGGGGAATAATAAAATAGCATCTGCTGAGTTTTATTTGCCTAACGTACTAGAATGTTTGATTAATGATGTTTGATTAATGATGTTTGATTAAGTGATGTAAGCTTTACAGCAAAAAAAAAATATTAAGCTGGGGCATCGGAAAAAATATACTCGATGTCAGTATGAAAAGAAGGCAGCATTCAGGTTTAGTATTCAGATTTTGTTGTGACAATACTCGTGGCCTATCAGGGGAAAACAGGAGCTATTTGTCAACAGAAAGATATGTTGTTTTGCCGGGCTGGACTTGGGACTAAAAACATGCCTGTGGATTGAAATAAAGCCATATTTTCTTTGATAACATATCACTGTTTTCTGCAGATCAGAGTGTGTGAAACCTGTAAGGATATAGATTATCCGAAAAATCTACCTAGAAAATGCAAACCCGTGAAGGTGAACTCTCCGTGGGAGGTTTTAGGAACTTCTCTCTTGGGTGAGTATTTAATATACTACCTAATAACAATTCCCAAAACAAAAAAGTTCAGTCCCCGTTGACTTCAAAGGTTACAAGGGAGCACAGCAGCAAACCTGGTTTAATTGAGAATTATTGAACTAAGGATCTGAAGTAATGATTTATACGCCGATTGCTCCTGTGTGGCACCAAGGCTCCATTAATGAATACGTAAACATGAGAGAGCCAAAAAAAACTACTCGTGCAATTTCATTGTAATAACCTGTTTAAAGCGTAAATCAGGTGCCAAGTCAGTTGATCATGACGCTCCACCATATACATTGACAGAAGGTGCACATAATAGAGACTTCCAACTCTCCCAAATAGTCTAACCATCACTTAGTTTTTATCCAAAAGTAAAAATTTTGAATTAATTTAAACATACCTTTTGGTCTTTTATATATATATATATATTATATATATATATAATATATATATAGTATTGATTATGCGTATGATATCTTAAGTCTAAGTGCTGTGTAAATTGTTGGTGCCATATAAATAAAAGATAATAATAATTAAGATTGCCTAAATCCTCTTGAATCTCAAATATGCCTTTCCATAGACCTTTTTATAGAAATAGCTTGTTTCTGTTGTGTGTCTGTTTTTCTTTTAAGTAACAGTTAAAACTGTCGATTTTTATTTTAGGTCCTTTTCCTCCAACCACTCAGCAGAACACCTATGTAATAACAGTAACGGACTTCTTTACAAAGTGGACAGAAGCTGTGGCTTTACCCAGAAATGATGCCTTATCTGTTGCCAAGGCGTTGAGTACCATCTATTACAGGTTTGGATATTAGTTTCTATTGCTGTGGATTTATTCATATAGCAGTTTTACTTTTTTTTTCTTCTTCATAGGAGATTTGTTGAATCATTGGTGCACATTTTATTTTTAATAAGCCTGTGCGGAGAATGGAAGTGGCGGAACTACCTCTAAATCAATTTTGCTTTTCTAGTTAATCTCCAAAATAATCTATAAACTACACTTTGTTTTAGCTGAAACAATAACTGTTTTTGAAATATATTGGACTATAAAAAATGCAAGGTGATTGCTAACTCAATGATTTTATACAATAAAATATTGCAACCCCATGCAATAGCACAGGTCAGAAGGGGGGAGATATATATTTGCCATATTTATGTTGAGCTTTACATTAGGTCAGTATAGTCTCCCTGAGACCCGTTCTAAACAAAAAAGGATATTAAAGTACTCTGTGGCATTCTTTCAAAATGAAAAAACAACCCTTACCGGAGCCGTTATGGCCATGCTTCCCTGCGATCCAAAATTTCTTGCTGCTGCTTAATCAGTGGCAGTAATTATTTCCAATAAAATCAATGGTATTTAGTTCTGTCACTGATTGACAGCTTAAGCGTTGAATTGGTGGCAGGAAAGTGCTCCCATCGAGTATGTGTGTTCAGCAGAGCCAGTGCTGCAGCCGGGTACATCACGTGCAGGGAGATGTATTCTGCCAAAGTCCCCATGCAAATATATTTGGAGGAATTCTGCAGATCGAAAACCGGACCACACGTGCTATCGGATTGAATACAGAAACTGTTCAAAGTCTTACCACTCATCTGACACAGGAAAATCTATGTGTAAATCTTTTGGTGCGGTAACAGTTGTTCTTCTAATTCAACCGTGTCATTGGCTGCTGTTACACAAGATCACTTATCAAACATTTCACCAGTATATCTTGCCATCCTCGCTGTGTTTCTGCCATTGTTTTGAAACCTTCATAATTCATAATTTTAATTGTTTCTATCTATATTTCAATATAGATTTGGCGCAGCTAAAAATATCTATTTCAGTGAAAGCTGGGATTTCTGTGAGGAGGTATGAAATGTATTTAAACTTTTTCAACTTAAAATTGAATAGCAAGTTTTTGGAGTAACTGGTTATTTTCTGATATTTTAATCTTTAGGCCCTTGCGACTGTGGGAGAAAGCATTAGTTATTTGTTGATGTGCTCCCAATTATAATATGCGTTCAAGCATTTCATTGCAAAGTGACTCAGTATAACCCAGCAGGTACTTTTCTATACCTGCAGGTCACCAAACACCTGTGTAAGAAGTGGAACATCCTGCAGATTGTGACCAAAGCGGAAGGCATGGAGTGCACAGGACTGAATGAGAAAGCACGCGAGGGCCTGAAATCCTCCATAAGGAGGGTAGTTTGTGATCATCAGAGTGATTGGGACGAACATTTGGGACCCGTTTTATTTGCGTTCAGGACATCAATTAATCCAGTTACTAAAAACACACCATTTTTTCTTCTGTTCAATAGGGATGCTCGGTTATCACCTGTGGTACGTATCACAAGTCAAGCTGAATATTCTTGTACTGAATTTAGATTAGCATGGGGCTTCGTGTAAAACAAATTGTAGAACTCGCTTATGTAGCTTAATAAAGAGACTTTTAAGTCGTCTCCTTGGCTCAGTGACTAAAGAGGATTGTTCTGAAATGAAGACACAATGTAAGCCATTGAGCCGTGCTCCTGTTCCTACACAAAGACAGGAGTTATGTTAAGTATTAGATACTGCTTATAATATAATATAATATAAAAAAAGCTTTGGACATAAAGTCAAATTGTGATGGTTCTTAAATTGACAATCCAGCCTTCGTATGCGCTTAATTTATAAAATAGCTGAAAGATCCCTTTAGGTTTTTATAATGTTCCCTTTCCCCGTGCAAAGCAGTTTGCCTTGCATCTCATTGCATGTGATGTACTTACTACCAGTTAGCTTTAGCTCTGGCTTGCCAAACACGCTGCGTGGGGGTCTAACAAGACCCCTGTGCTCATGCACAGTAAGCACTCCTGCTTTAAGGTATTGTCTAATGAAATGCTTGTAAAAGTACTTGAAATAATATTGTTCGGAAAGCTTCCTGTGGCACTAGTGTCCCTCTTTGACACAAAACTGCCTAAGTTTTATAATAACGGCAACTAAAATATGGGCTTTTGATATATGAAACAGTTTTTTACTCATGTATTCTTTCATCGGTGATTCGTGTATACACCACTTTTTTGTGATGTTGAGTATATTAGGAAATACGTATTTTTAGAAGCCAACTTTTCAAGGGGAGAAAGTGTGAATTGTTAGATTAAAAGTGTGTGTGAGAAGATGTTAGAGCTGAAAAATATGTGGATACGCCATTTAATCTCAGTAACAATATGCAATGCCCGCGGCACAGATGTGGAAAAGATTGATATTTACAATCGCTTTTTACATGTATTATTTACCACTGCGGACAATCTCATTCAGTTATCTGCACCATTCACCCTACAGACTGAAGAGATAAATAGACAAGAGGTGGTCTCACAGTGCAGTAACAGTCTTCAGGAACAGAGCATGGCTGTCGGAGACTTAGTAAGTATGGAACCAGTGTTTGTCGACTTGTGTTTGCAGAGCAATACATTAGATCACACAATGTGAGTGAGCAGTAAATATAATATGAAAGTCAGAAGATAAAAATCTGAAGGTTACATTGGGGATGACCTGGGATTAGTTGTCAGTGTTCAGGAAAGCTGGTTAGGACATGCAAATGGTCTGCGCCTGTATGATGCAGTTCATTTGTATACGAGATGAGGCTGCTAGGATCACAGATACTGTGCATTTTGTGTTTCTCTTGTGATGTGTACTAACAGTAGTAATGCAGCTGTTTTAGGTTACTGCTTCGTGCATTTGGGCCTTTATTCAATTTATTGGGGTTCACTGTTCTGTAAATGAACTTCAGAGCTTATTATTGCTTCAAGAATATCTGTAGGTATATAGAAAGCAATTAAGAGTGGTAGAGAAATGCAGATATAAAATACTGCTTGGAAGGCAATGAGACTTGCCTCATTGTCTATTGATGTATAATAAGGTTGGAAAGAGGACACTCTAACAAACCTGTAACAAATCTGTAAACTCCTGCTTCAGTGAATAAACCTCATTGTCTTAGTAGTGATTTATGGAGGGATACGTTTTAATGGCAGTGAAGTACTTTGCCTTCATTAACAGTTTACATCATGATCTTCTGATTCTTTCTTGCAGGGTTTAGTAAATATGTCTACAGCTGACAAGAAAGAACACCAAACGGCTCGTAAATCACTGAAGAGCTCTATGCCAGTAACAGTCCATAGTCAAGATCTGGTGCAGTATCAGTTGCCTATTAATTTGGGACAGTGCTTTCAACTGGAGAAAATATACCTGCTTGAGTCAAAGCAAGAATAAATTGGGAGCAGCTTTCAAAATCCACGTATCTGTACTAAGCAAGCAGTGCCCTTCTCACACTATTGCACAGCCGACGGTAAAAAGTCAGAATGCATTAAAACGAATGGTGGTATATTCAATAATGTTTTGACTGTTGCATGTGCCTATTCACTAGATTATCTAATAATATAATTTGGATTTGAAAGATCACTCCTTCTAATAACAGAGGATAAGCAAAGACAATTTGTTTTTCTATATCTTGATATATTTGCTGCAGTACATCATGGAATCTTCATTGATCCTCTATAATAGAGGAAGACCCACAAGGAAAATAAATGGAAGACTGGAGCTTTTTGAGCAGGTTTTTTAATTTTTTCCTCAATGATCACTGCAGTTGTAAATGATTCATGCCTTGTGCTACGCAAACTAACATCACAAAATTATGTGCAACTATTTGAAAGGAAATTTCTGTTGAAGTATACAACTTTTTTTTATTTTGCGTTTTGACTTGGTCTTTAAGTATGGCGAACAAAGACTGATTACAGAGCAATTATACTGGTAAAAGGTAGCAAAATGCTCTTTTCTTGACCAATGCATGTGCAATAGGACAGGCAAAAAAAAAAAACAATTACAATCCAGAAGAAAAGGGGGCGATTAGATTACAAATTTAACATTTGAATGTTTTCTGTTTGTTTGAAATTATGTTGTGAGTTTAGAAGAAATGGAGGCTTGTCTTACAGCAAGATAAATAGAGATGTATAGCCCCTTAAGGACAATGGGCGGTCCGGCTTTGTCATTAAGGGGTTAATAATGGAAAAATGTTATTTCGGAACAATGCAGACTGATTTATACCATCAATGTCAAACTAACTTGTTTATCCAGGGTTCTGGCAGTTTTATCAATATGCTCAGCAGAAAAAATACAAACTAGGGGAGCGCACAACCTAAAAAGCATTAAAGGCATACACATTCAGATTCCTGGGTTGCTGGACCGTTGAGCACATACCCAGCAAAAAACACATCTAAGGCATGAATATAGGGGATTCCTTAACACGATATGGCCATATATTGCGTAGACCGCCACTACGTCAAAGTACCCCAGATTTGGGGTGTATTGACATTGTGTATCCACAATGCATTTAGTGCCCTACAGAACCTTCTCCTCATTCTGTATGGAGTGCAAACTGTTTCATTGTTCACTAGATTATATAAAACTGGGTGCTAGATGTGGCAAAAAAGCACTGATACAAAAAAAAAAAAACTTACAAAGGCTGTCTCTTCCAGTACTCCAGTCATACCTATTGGAAACGTTTATCCTGATTATTATGTGCTTAATAAAAGGACTATAATTAGCTAATATTTTTTTAAAAAAATCTCAGGCTCTTGTTACTACCTTTTGTGAAATAATACAAGACCTTGTTCCCACAGGCTAATATTGAATATAAGCTAATGTTTTATCACTCCTGCTGATAACATGGTGTCTAGCCCACCAAAATTGAGATATCTATTGTGAATTCTAGAGTGTCAGTGTTTTGTTTGTATTCTTATGTTACACAGTTTAAAAAAGTTTGTTTTTAATAAAAAAACAAAAACCCATAAACCGTGTATAGTGTTGGTATAAACCTTTCCTTACCTAGTTGATGAATTTAGTGTGTTGAGTAAGGAGCCTGCTATAGGTCACTGCTCACCTGGCCAGACACTCTACCAGATGTCACATTAAGTGTTAGTGTCGTACAAGCTCATTGTGGTTCTTGTGTTACAACTTGACTTTTAAAAAATGTTAGTATGAAAAGACACATCATAACCACCAAGCTTACCTGTTTAGTAGTTCTCTCTTCTCATATCTCAAACACCAAAGCACCTAAAATTAAGTCCTAATAGTTTTAACTATCACATTAAAATATCACTGTTAAATAGCAAAATTTCAGGCAAATAAAACATAAACATAATGAATGACAAGGCATCTTTGGGATTTCTACTCATGTTTCTTTTGAATAAAATTTATTTTGGTGTCATTCACAAAATGTTATAAATAAAGCTGTAGCATACAGTACTCTTACAGCGGAAGAGTGAAATGTGCTGTGTGGTGGATGGCACCTTTCCTGCCAGCTATCATTCTGATGTCATAATACAGTACATGTATTACATTGAGTGTAAACAGTTTTGAAGGACCATCCCAAGACAGTTGGCTTCCTGGCAAAGTGATCTGCGAAGAGATTCGCAGAGCGCCAGGATTCTAGCAACAGATCTGAAGACCGAACTGCAGGTCGACATATATGAAGATTGCTGATTTCTAGCATGATATCGTACGATCAAGGGAGTACAATCATAAAGATCTCAATATATATTTTTAATGTAGCGTTTAGCAGAATTAGTATTTTTTTAACGCTAACTAGCAGCATTCCCCATCCTCTAGTCTGAGTTAACCTCTTAGAGCCCAGAGGAAAGGGCAGTTCTTCAAGCCATGGTTTCCTCCAAATTTGAGGTTTTTCCTGAGTGCTGAAGAACGACTCTTCGTGAGTCGAGAGGCTGCTCCTCTGTCCCCTCCGCTCCCTTCCATACAATGTTTTCAACTATATAATAAAGCTTTCTTTGTTCCCATAATCATTGTTTATGAGTAATTCCTTAAAAGCAATTAATCACCTTCAGGTAAAATACATTATTTCCATAAGTCTGCACTGATTTGCTAATGAACATTCTTTTTGGACAAGTAATTTGATTTTATGTCATTTAAATTTGGTTTCGCTAACACTAAACATTTTATTTATTCACAAAAACACATTTATAAAAAATAATGTATTCACAGTTAATAGCTAAGGGCAATGAAAGGCAAATAGCCACCTTTGCCACACGCTTTCTGTGTGACAAGAATCGCACTGCCAGTACCTGTACTGTTGGCTACCAGTTTTGCCCTCACAAGAGTCAAGGCACATTCGTTGACTTGTTACTTACACCACACACATGAAAATGTGGTATCATCCAATAATCTACTTTTTCAACATCATTATTCTTTATTGTTTTATCTAGAGCCATCATATTCCATAGCGCTGTACAATGGGTAGACGGGACAAGTAGTAAATAACAATTTGACTTACAGGAACAGCAGGCGAGGAGGGCCCTGCTCAAACAAGATATTAATATACACTATATGCCAAACCTAATTAGAAACATAACAAAAAATAAATGTTTTTCTTAAAAGCTCTGACTCCCTCTGTTTCTGTGCTTTCTTTCAACGAGGGCTTAGCATTGAGCAGGTAGTTGGTGGCCAACATCCTTAGGCAAGCCACATATTGTCAAAAAAGTCAGAATATGCCGCTTTATTTTTACATGGCTTTAAGTATGGGACACCCAACACAGGCGCAGGCTAGTGCTGCCCCTCGAAGTCCGGCTGTGAACTTATTACAAAAAATGTTATAAAAAATGGCAATGGAGATGTCTAAGGCATGCGCCATTTTTTTTATTCCTTGCCAATGGCCTCCCTTAAGTGCTACAAGTCAACTTTTCCATGATGCATTATCGAGTTATTGGTGAGTCACTACACAGAATCGTCACTATGAGCTATTAAGGGGTTAATATTTCAAGGGTCTCAGGGTCAGCTCATTTAAATATTTTTCAAAAAGGTTCCCAGGCACGGTAAATAACCCATAAAATATTAAATAACAATATCAATGAAAATGCAATTTCACAAACTTTAATAATTCGAAAGCGAAATAACTACCACTGTCATATTATGCTGCGCTAATAACAAACACGATGGTACTTTCTTCTTTAATAATAACGTTTCATTTCATGGCGTTGCCGTTATGTCAGCGTGTAACGGACCGTCCCTTTCATATAAACCTGAGCGCCGGTTGAGCGCGGCGCAACCTGGTGGGCGTGGTTTATGTGACGTCATGTGTTTGATGCGCGTACCGGCTTTCCCGGCCGCAGTGCTGATACGGGCTCCCTGGAAGCGGCGGCCGCACGACAGGTAAGGCTCGGACTCCCGTTCCCAAGCGTGCGTCAGCCCAGCCGGCGAACTGGAAGGGTAGAAATGCCGTTTAAGCCCTGTTGCCACCATCACCTTTCTCATGTGACATGCGCATCATAACCTTAATTCCAATGTGTAGCATAGTTAAAACTGTCCGGGGCTGTACATAATTACGTCAGCACATACTATTTCTAATGAGAAATGCATTATTATTGTTGTTATTATTTATTTCATAAAAATGCCTGCCCGGAAAAGCTTACAGTCTAAAATAGAGAGACTGCATTAGAAGAGAAGTCCCTGCCCTTGCATCCCATTTTGCATAGACTTTGGGTTTATGGTCAGAAGATTTATTCTGGGATGTTGGGTTATTTTAACCATTTGGTTTAATCCTAAATCATATAATATATTAACTGCATACACAGGTGACTAAGAAGTTGTAGAATGCTTTAAATGTTTGCGTGTTTACTGTCTGGCGTGGACTCCGGCACCTACCGTGGGCTTGATTTGGCGGCGTTCTCTCTCCCACTCTGCCACCCCCCCCCCCCCCATATCCTCCTGTGTACTTGAATATGGATTAATTGACAACAAAAACAATCTGAGGTAGAAGCTGCAGCTACCCAGCTCCTACATTGCCCATGGTGCTTTCCATTGGTTCTTTAAAACAGAAAAGCACTCCTACTTAAATAAATGGAAATGCTTCCTGCACATGCGTATGGTGTGGGTACCCCCCAGCGCTCTCGGAGCCAGCACCTGAGTTAGCTAGCAGTAAGTATATTACATCCCAGGTGGTCTCGGTGGAATCCCCCCATGTATTTGCAAGGGTAACACAATGAAAATTTAAAGGGACCTCTCAGCTATCCAATACAGCTATACGATACAGCTATACGATGGCAGGAGGGGGCCTTTTTACCTGTACCCCAGCTATTTGCATTGCCAAGAATGGTTGCATGCGGTTTCTGTGCAGCGATGTGCCTCGTTACTGCCAGGCAGCTCCAGATCTGGCTCGCATGGGATTCCCAGAGAGTCTGAGCCCCCTGTGCGCATGCACAGAAAACACTCTTACTGATTTCAAGCAGCCAAAGCTGGCATGAAATGTGGACAGAGGATGGGGCCGTGCTGCTGTGTTTTCACAGGTTAGTACCTTAACTGTTTACAATACCCTACGGATGTACATGTACGTCCAAAAAAGGCATTCAATAAAGCCCTTTAGGACGTACCTACCACTGCCGGCACTCGCAATTACGATATTTTGTGTGTTTCTATGGTTTCAAGTGAAAACACTTTTCTGAAAAAATAGGATGTTTAATTTGTGTGGGTACGTCAAATATGGAAAATGGGAATCTTAATTAAACCCACATATGGTAAAAATGGCAAAAAACAACCCTGGGACTGAAGGAGTCGGTAAAAGCTATGTTTTCAATGCTTCTTAAATACATCCACAATCCAATAACCAGTGTAGAATGCAGATGGTCCCCACACCGACATCAGCTGCGTTAGAGCATGTTTCTATCTGTTGTTGATTTGTTTGTTTTTTTGCACGGAATGCAAATTAGCATTTTCTACTTGCAAAAAGCATTGCTGTTCTCAACTTAGCTCATGAAATGCTTAAGACTTTCATGTAGGGCTGCAACAACTAATCGATAATAATCATATAATGAAAATCATTGCCAACGAATTTCATTATCAATTAGTTGAATCGATTTTGTCGAATATAAGATGTTTTACAATCCGACCTCAAATAGAGGTTGGATTATGACACTGAGATCTGGATCCCCCGTAGCACTGCAGGGGACCTGGATCCTCCTCTCTGACAGCCGGCGGGCGTCTGTGCGATGCGCGCAGACATCCTCGCTTCTGCCCTCCGCTTCTGACGCTTCTATGATGGGGCATTCGCGTGACGTGACCTTCCAGTGCTCCACCATAGATGTACAAGCCAGCAGCCGAGGTTGTCTTTGCACAATGCTCGCTGTATGCGCTATGATGGAGCACCAGCGTGACGCACAGTCATAGAAGCTCCAGCGACGGTGCTGGGCAGCAGCAGAGGTTGCCTACGCGTATCGCGCAGACGCTCACCGGCTGCCCCTACTAGACTCGAAGGAGTCTGGAGCACGGGGGTAAGTCTGGGGCGGGGGGGCACAGTGGCATATCTGGGGTATAAGTCATAGGGGGGTATAGGGCATATCAGAGGAAACAATGTCATATAGTGGGGTGTAAGGCATATCTGGGTGGGCAGAGTGGCATATCTGCGGGCATAAGGCATATCAAAGGGGAGTGGCATATCTGAGGGTATAAGGCATACAGGGGGTATAAGGCATATCTGGGAGGCAGTGTGGCAAGCCTGGGCTCAGATGTGCATAACTGGGGGGCAGGTTGGGAAATAAAAACAAGAAATGCATTTTTCTTGCAAGATTTTTTTTATTCTGCTATTTGTTTTTAACACCCAGTTTTTTCATTAAATTATTTTAAATAAATGAAAAATGTACATTCTTTTTAATCTGGTTAATCGTAAAAATAATCAGCCAACTAATAGAAAATAATTGTTGCAGCCCTACTTTCATGTTACTATTCACACCACAAATAAATATGAAATGGGCTGTATGATTGAAATGTTTCCCCAGTGCTGTTCGGTCTCCTAGTTCAATGCAACTTTTTTATTGTAAATGCACCCCTGGGTCATATTCTTATCTGCCGTTTGGTTTTCAATTCCACACCTCCAATGGACTCACAATCCTTTACCCAACATTGAGCTCATCTGGTAAGAGGCACCTCTTTTAAGAGAAATCCTTTATATTTTAAGAGAAATTCTCAGTCACCATGGCGACCTGGCACCTGGGATTTGTCGAGCCCTGCCACAAGAGTTGAGTAAGTAACATAATACATACATTTTTGTTGTTGAAAATAAAACTTTGTTAGTTTTAAAAGAAAGTCTGGCTCCTAACTTTTTTAGCTGGCTCCTCAAAACAAATTTGTCAAGCCCTGGCCTAACCCGCTGTTGTAGAGTACATAGCCTAACCCGCTATTGTAGATTTGTGTTTTGTACCTAACCGTGACAGGTTAGTGTAGAGGAGAATAAGATGGGAAATCCTCTCTCCAGAGACCATGATTAAGAAGCATGGCAAAGAGATTAGAAAATATATGGATAAGTGGAAATTAGCCTCAGAATCAGATGAGGATAGTTTTTATTGTTGGTCCTCTCAGAATATTGTTCTTGTTGATAAGTTATATCCTTCATTGCTTACTAACAATGATATGACTATTGATGAGTTAATATTCACAAATGCAAGGAAAGCCTGAGTAAATTAAGATTAAAAATGCATGTCCCTTGGGTAACCTGATCACGATGGAAAATGTTCATTGAAAGCATGGCAAGTGTACTTAAGGATAGCTGTTTTACTATGACTACTAGACTTGTGCATTCGTATTCGAAACATGGCGGCGGCAAAACAAAGACACAACACGAAGAATCTTCATCTTCGTTTACTAATCTCCCTGGTCCCTTCCCCATCTAGCCTACCTTATCTACGCAGCATCGCAGGGGTTAATGGGAGCGTAAATCCGTAGGGTCGTCGTCAGACGTTAAAGGGCCGTGCGCACGACCCTTTAACTCCTGATGGCGCAACTTGGCCTGGGGAGACCATGGTCTCCCCGCTCCAAGAGTTAAAGGCCCGTCATTCGTATGAACCTTTAACTCTTGAAGCTGAGTTGCGGCATCAGGATTTTAAGTCTGTACGAGTGACTATTGGTCGCTGGCCGGGGGCTATCAACCAATGGCAGAGGAGCTCCCTGCTGGCAACCAATAGAGTTACTTGTACAGACCTTTAACTCTTGGAGCAGGCCAAGTTACGCGTCAGGAGTTACAGGGGCCCTGCCAGCGACCAATATTGTTATGGCCCTTTAACTCCTGACGATGAACCTACAGATTTACGCTCCTGTTAACCCCTGAGATGCTGCATAGATAACGGGAGCGGAAATCCGTAGGTTCACTTTCAGGAGTTAAAGACCTTTAACTCTTGGAGCGGGGAGATGGGCCAAGTTCCCCAATTGGTTGATGCCAGAGGAGGCCCCTGCAGGCAACCAATAGACTCGCTTGCACACGGGCCTTTATTTCCTGACGGTGCAACTTGGTCTGGGGAGATCAGTGGTCTCTCCCGGCCAAGTTGCGGCACCAGGATTTTAAAAGTCTGTATGAGCGACTCTATTGGTCAGCAGCAGGGGGCTCGTTTGCCATCAACCAACGAAGTACAGATGCACACAGGAACGGGCGAATATTTGTGGAATACAGAGATTTTCCCCCCACAAAGACGAACACAAAGAATTGGCCGGTGCCCAAGTCTAATTGACTATTCTCTTACTAAAGCCATAAGCCGTGTATGATGTATGTCCACATAATTGATCTACAATGGATATCATTCAGCAGCTGTTTTGTAGCAATATTTATATGTGAACCAGTTGTATAATACTTCATACAAAAAAAGTTGTGACAAGCAGAATGCGAATGCTTCCATTCTATGCTGACTTTAGTGGAGCCTGTCTGTATTTGACAGCTTTATGTTCATTTGAGTTTTGCAGAGCCACCCAATCTCTATAGAGAATCATTAATAACCTTGAGGGATGTCACCGAGGTCAAATAGAGAGCCAGCTTACATCCCAGTTCAATTAATAATATAATAGGGGCTCTTGTATTTGCTGTTCTACTGGAATGTCACTAATTGAAGCTGTGTTTTTTTAAAATTTTCAGGGAAGTCCCACGGGAGAATGCCTAAAAGACCTACCACACATTTGTGCTATCATGAGGCCCTTGTTTGTAATGTTCAGCACTGTCTCCTTTACATTGTGTGACTTTATTGTATCTACCACACTCTATGTATGCAGCAATAAAAAGCCAAGCATCATTCAAGACTTGATAGAGTTTAATATATTTCACTCCATGCTAGACATTTGGGCCACTTCATTACTTAGGAGCTCCATATGCATTGGTGCTGTAATAGGCGTTGCTAGAAACAGGACACTTGGCCCTCAAAGACTCAAAGCATCCGTAACGCCGATGACGTTGATCTGTTACCTCATTGCCGTGTACGGCATTATAAAGTTCCTACTGTACTCTGAGGAGGAGAAGCCTGTGCAGGATCCTTGGTTCTGGAGTCTTCTGGTCTGGACTTGGCTATCATCAGCTCTGACGTTTTATGCATGGAGACAAATGGGCCACCTGACTCCTTCCAGAGAAGAGCCAATGCTATATTCTGAGATCCGCAGAGGAGGCTGGGGGAACAGCAAAAGACAAGATACTGAAAACAAGATCTCAGGGGTGACTGTAGGGAAGCTGCTTTCCTATTCCAAACAAGATTCTGGCTATCTAATTGCTGCTTTTCTATTCCTTGTTCTTTGCACTTTAGGTAAGTGTGTGAATGTAAATTATTATCGAGGAAGGGTTTAGGCATTCGAGTAATAGAAATTCTGATACTTTGATCATAAAAGTTAAGTCATCAGAGTAGGTGACCTACATCTGTCTTTCAGGCTTTTCATCTTCGTTAGAATCTGATAGCTTTAAACTGTATATTCCTCATGTTTCTGACGGTGTTATTTGCCATTTACCAACGCTGTTTTCTTTTGTTACAGGAGAAATATTTAGTCCTTATTACACAGGACTTGTCATAGATGGTATAGTCGTCCAAAGAAGTTTGAAGCAATTTTCCAATTCAGTTGTTATATTGGCTTTTCTGGCTGTGGGGAGGTAAGGTTCTAGTTCATAATTAATTTTTAAATACTAAATTGGTTTAGTGCACCTTCATTCAGGAATTAGGGCAGGGAAGACATATTTTGTTCACCCAATTCCGGCAACCTGCATTTATAACTCCTATTAAAGATATGTTTGTGACTCGTGGCACGTAGTCCAGAAAAGCAATTGCCAGTGCAACCTTTCTTTAACATAAAATAAGAGCAAAAAGAAATCCTAATTATTTTTTTTTTATTGTTTTTTTGTTTTTTTTTGTCCTATGTTTATTCTGACTTTTCAATCCTGCTGATTTTTTTTACCACTGTATCAGCTCATTCTCTGCTGGCGTAAGAGGTGGCCTATTTACCTTCACCTTTGCAAGGCTGAATCTACGAATCCGTAACCTGCTCTTCCGGTCGCTAGTGTCTCAGGAGATCGGCTTCTTTGATGAGGTTCACACTGGTCAGTATTCATTTGTAGAGAATTTGGAACATCCCTTAAAACCACAAATATTTATTTCCCCATCTATAAGACGGCTCCCATGTATTTTGGGGCCCAAAAAAATGTATTACATAGTTATTGAATTCACATTTTATTTATCATAAAATTCATACTCATCATCCTCACCACTCCCATCCATTAACTGACCCTAAATTAACCCTAAAGACCCCATTAACCATAACTGCCCCTAAATTAACCCCAACACCCCATTAACCATAGTTGCCCCTAAATTAACCTCAAACACCCCATTAACCATAACTGCCCCTAAATTAACCCCCACCTCCCCCAACTTTCAGCAGCCCAAATATAATTTTTTTACTTACTGAGTTGCTTAGCCATGTGGACGCTATAAGAAAGTGGCGGGGCTCATTGTCAGTGTAACTGCAGGGAGGGACTGGGAAGTAGCAACTGCAATCTACAACCACTGTATAAGACGCACCTAGTTTTTAGACCACAAATGCACAAATGTGCGTCTTATACATGGGGAAATACGGTATGTTGAGAAAGTAAGCATTTTTGTGATTAAACTATATCCACACATTTGAGTTTTCTATAAAAGTGTTGTGGACATGACTAACCAGTTGCAACTGCGGCATGGTTTCTGTAAGATATGTTATGAGCTGCTTTATTAAATGGCCACTCCAGTTGTCATATGCACTTTAATCCAAATCCATTGGGTCATTCTGCAGATTTCCCTTTAATGAGTCATCCAGCCTGAACTTAGCGTCCAGGCTGGATGTGGCCAAACCTCCCCTGCTTTTCTTTTTTTTTTTTTTTTTTTTTTAATTTTCATTACTTTAAATTTTCTTCCCCATAACAAACCTTATTCATGTTTCTTTTTGGAGCACAGTAGGCAACAATCTACTGGTGATTACCCCGACTGGCCCACATTCTAGCGAGGTTGTAGCAGCTCCCCTTCACCCATATCCATTCATTGATTAGTCCGCTGTCGTAGCTGTGTAGAAGTTACTATGATGTTGGTATAGACTAGGAAGGTAGCAGAGAAAGAACTGCCCCATGTCTGAATTTCAAGTACCAGTTGTACACTGGGCTGGGCTTTGTGCTCTGCTTCCTTCCACATACACCAGCTAACACTGCTAGTCTTTCAGGAGGCGAGAAGCCCTCCAGAGACGAAGCACCATTTTTTCCGGAATCTCCAAGGGCAGTGGCTTAATGGACATGTGCGGCTCACACGTGATGAGGGGCATGCCCTCTAGTACATATAGATAATGTTAGCTGAAAGTGTACAAATCTCATGTTCCTAATCTCGCTCACAGAATTCTTTGGTATGCCTCTTCTCTACGACCAGTTTTCATGACTGGGAAAAAACTGTCTAGTTCTCTAGTGGGGGCTCCTGCCAGTGTTTCTTTATCATGTATTTTTTCTTCTTGTTCAGATTACCTGCATGCGTTTGTCCGCTAGGTGGTGGTAGAGATCTAGTATCACATAATCAAGGTACTGCATGTATATGCATGATTACTAAAGAAAAGGAACGTTCATTGAGGGAAAGATGTTAAGAGCAACCACATGGTTAATAAAGCCTACAATTAAACAGTGTATTAGTTATCAGTTTATACCATCTGTCTGAATAATTTGACTACAGGGAAAGGATTCTTAAACGGATGAGATTACACACAGTCGTATATTTTTTTTTATATATTAGATATAGATATTTACGTAAAAATGCATTTTATTGCTTTTCAAAAGGAGAAAGGGGTGGGAGTACAAAGTGCAAGGGAAAAGGGAATGAGCAGATTCAAAGAGTTAACCCCTCGTGACTCGGTGTATCAGGAAAGTCTTCTGAACTTAGCTAACCAGAGTTGAGAAGTCTCTCCTGATTGGCTGAGACCCCCCTTCGCTCTGAATTCTCATTAAGGGATAGTACATGTGGTTACCCTACATGAGAGCGACATCTCATTACACAGTCTGTATTCAAATGTAAAACTAAACTAGAATCTCAGCAAGACCAGACTGTGCTGGTTATGCGTTGGAGATCATTTGCATGACTGGGACTTCTTGCGTGAATACAGTACAACTTTACGTATGTAAATAGCTCAAATGCTAGTGGTCATTCGTGGATTTCTGGTTTTACTCCAATCAGTCTACATACTGAGCATGTCATTTAGCTCTGTATTTGTGAACATAGCACGTGCAATAAAATATGGGTAATAATAAGGTTTAATAAGTATGTTAGTAACTAACCTTATTGGGTTACTAAGTGTAACAGCTTTCCTGCCAAATGCTAGCAAAAACAGCATGACTCATACACTTAATCTGCTGCTGGTCTGATAATATAAATAATCCTACTGCTTGCCTTGTTCAGACACCCAGGCGTTATTAAGCTGTGTAGGGGGGGGGGTGCAATATATTAGCAAATATTTTCATCATTAAAAAGACATGCCCAAATAGCTGAAATTCTACCAGGAGAAACAGAATCTTACAGCAGATCACTCGATAACCCATGAGGAATTAAGTGAATCTCACACAAAATTCTCAAAGGGCTTTTCAAGGACACTGTCGGCCTACATTTTGTTTGCTGTTAATACTATACCAGACAGCCACCAGTTACCTGGCCAATACTTACTGGCTACAATGTTGGTGTTCTTAAAGGGAGTAAAACCCTTTAGATGAGCATTGTTCCCGAAAGGTATGCCAGCATCGAAATATAATTGAGTCTCTTGGTATGATCCATCGCACCCAGTCTGTTCATGTCAAACTGGCCTTACTATGCAAAAAATGGTGTTTGGCAGTGTGGGTATGACTTGTGTCATGTTAACTTTACAATATAAAGACTTTGGGTGCGGATAACTTTCATTAATCATTATGGCTCTTTCTTGTCATCTACCATATATTTTCACAATTGCTTGACTCAGCGGAGGATACTAGATTTTTTTTTTTTTAAATGTTTTTATTTAAATTTTTTTTATTTAAAATACTAAAGAGTTCTCATTGGTTAAAATGTTAGTGACTTATTCTATACTCTTTAGACCCAAAAACCGTAATACTAATGGATAGACTAATAAAATACACACATTCACTTGCACTTTCACTACGTTTTAACTATTTAACATAAAAACATCTTCAAAATATGAACTATACTATCTCTCCTTTTGCTTTATACCTCCCCTTTCTTTCAATCTCTAACCTTTTCTTGGTCCTCCAGCGGCTGGCAGTCCAGTCCGCCTCTGGAGAGAGCCGGCAGGGTGGCGGACACCACAAAGTGTAGTGGCGGACACCACTCCCCTGGTATCTTGACATTATCAGGGTCTTGTCTAAACCCTTTTAAAATACTAATTGCAAATTCTTATGTACCGTCTTCCCCTTCACTTTTTATTGTCACAAACGTTTTTGGAGACTGTTCGTTTTATCCTTGATTTGCATGGGACCACCATCCGAAGCATCATCTAATAGTGTAGGTGGCTTAGCTTTTGTTTGCGGTTTCTCAACCACTAGTACCTCTTCTGCATACTGTAACAGTATTAATGGTTTTGAGTTCTCACTCTATGGCTCTCTCCCTAACCTTCAACAATCTTATTTTAGGCTAAGATAAAGTATAATACCTGTGAGTGAGAGAAATGCATGGTCTTAAACTTGACATGCAAGAAGTCTGAAGTGTTTTCGGAGCTCTGTAGAATGGTCCAGTCTGCGGGCATGTCACAGGGAGTGTTTTTAGTGAAGAGTGCACCAAGCACACTCTGGAGTTATGCTGTACCCCCCCCCCCCCAAATATGTTCTTGTGCCAATTATTGTTTGTACCTGATGGTTCACTGTGGCCTTATGATCACCCCCTCGCCTAGAGGTTACAAAGTTTTACCATGTTTACCTCTTCAAGTGAGTTTTTGGCCTTCTTTCTTTCACTTAATGCTTGCTATGCCTTGCTTGTTGACTTCAAAAGCATCATGACTATGGCCGAAAAAAACATGTCCATTTCATTTAGAGCTTTACTATGGTCTGTGTTTGTTTTTTTCCCACAATGATGTTAATGGGAAAGATTAAAGGTGTTCGGTACCTCACATCCATGTAAAAACTAGCCAAAGCTCTTTAAGTAATGCTGAAAAAATGTATCCTTTGCTAGAGAGCTATCTGTTGTAAGTAAAGCAAGTGTATTGGCTCTGATTTTCGTAATATTCTTTAAATAAAATAGATTAGAATAAATACTAGAAAGCACCCTTTTATATAACCATATAATAACCAATGCATATAATAATCATATCTTTATAGGTGACATCATCTCTCGGTTAACCTCCGACACAACTATTGTAAGCGACGTGATTTCTGAAAATGTCAACATCTTCTTGCGCAGCACAGTGAAAGCCATAGGAGTGATTGTCTTCATGTTTAGTCTGTCATGGCAGCTCTCTCTAGTGACTTTCATGGGATTTCCAATAATTATGTTGGTTTCCAGAGTGTATGGCAAGTATTATAAGGTGAGAAGGAACGTGTCCTTTTAAGTGCCCTTCATGTCTGTCATGTTGTGCCCACAACACATGACATGTTTAAGTTAGTGGATACCAGATGTGTCATTTGGGTTCTTTCTTCACCAAAACAGAAAGAAAATACCTTTTTTTTTTTTTGCTTTTTTTCTTGCCACGTTAACCCTTGTTTTATGTGTAATTAACAATGTCATTTTGCAATGAATTTCGTAATATTGTAACTATACGTAACCCTTAAAAGGTTAAGCATACAGCTACGCCTGTAATGATTTAGTCATTTTTAATTATAAAAATGCCAATAATAGTAGTGTTTTACTCTGCTGGTTTCAATGTTCTGTTTAGGTAGAGGGAGAGAATAAATGCCTTTGGCTATTTTATAGGTTTTACCTTTTAGTCAACCAACATTCACAAAGTGAGGATGTTAGTCAATCTTTCAAAACCTCAGAAGTCTCCTCTTCAGATGTAAGGAATATAACCTGGTTAATGCAGACTCTAGTTGCTGACGTGTAGAAGTGTACTCATTCATCTTTACATAGTCATGTGGCGCGTACCTGTTTCGTTTCCTGAAGTTAGTCAGCTTCTAAATTTAGATTGTCATTAATGTGTGTAATCCGAGAGCTGGACGGGCACACCTCGGAGTAAAGTTTCCTGACACACAGACCGGCTCTATGTTTAAAGGCATGTGCGTCTTCATTAATTAGTAAGCACAAGATCATGGCTTTAATTACACGCTAGCTTGTTCACGTGCCCATAGTATAGATATCTCTGTTTCTCAGCATGTCTGGGGGACTGTGGCCTTTTAGTCTATCAACAGCTGAAGCTTTATGGCTTGTAAAGTATACAGGCTGTTCACTTGCAGGCCCATGGGGCAGACCTAGCCAACATTTATTACATTAATCTTTCAGAATGGGTGAGATAAAGGGTAATGGAAAATGTTACTTGTCAATATCACTGTAAATTTTATGTGCAGGGATGACTTATTCTTCATGATGACAAGTAGTGCAATTTTTTTTTTTTTTTATACTGGTATGTCTTGATGCCATAGTAACCAGTAAAAAATATTCTAATGTGTTTATTCTGATAAACTCAGAGTAAAAAATAAAATCAACCTTTTGAGGTATGTGTAGTATACTAGAGAGTGCTACTAATTATTTGTATAAAAAGAAAAAGACCACTTTTAAAGATCTGTCTTTACAGCATATAGAACAATTTTTCCTGCATTCTACTTGTAGCTCCAACTCGATTCAATCCACTCAGTTTTTTATTTGGTGTTTTCTATAGAAACTTTCCAAAGATGTTCAAAGTGCTTTAGCACAGGCGAATAGTACTGCTGAGGAAACCATTTCTGCAATGAAAACTGTCCGCAGTTTTGCCAACGAGGAGACTGAAGCCACTGTATACAAGGATAAGTTGCAACAAGTATACTCTCTACACAAAAAGGAAGCTATAGCATACACTTACTATGTGTGGTCCACTGGCGTACGTATCACTCTTATTTCATCACATATAGATCTGACCTATTCTTCAATTGGGTGTCTTTTTAACCTATTATGTGTGTAATGTATGTATGGGTATGTGTGTGTATGTGTAATTATATATATATTATATTATATTATATATATATATATAATATATATATACACATTTGGAGGGGGTAAAATCTAGATTAAACAGATAAACAGTAAAATGTCTCGCTTTAGGGTCTAAACTGGTTATATAGCTTTTTTTTTTTGTGTTACATTTCAAAACTGGTATATCAGTAAATATTTGCAAACAAACACACTATATGACCAAAATATGTGACCATACCTCTGATTCTTGAGCTTAGGTGTTTTAGCCGCACCCATTGCAAACAGATGTACAAAATCAAGCACATAGGCAGCCATCTCCATAGGCAAACATTGGCAGTAGGTCATACTGAAAAGCTCACTTTAAACATGGTGCTGTCATAGGATGCCACCTTTGGCCCAAGTCTTGAGGAAGTGAGTCTTGAGCAATTAGCCAGTGATGGCGTTCAAGTGGGAAAGTCACAGAGACAGCTGAAGGAAGTTCCATGCATCTCCAAAGACTTAAGAATTATTAAGAAGTATTAAGAAATACCCTTTAGCCCCAGAGTCTCTCTATTCAGGGCTGCCAACAAAACACTTGAGGTCTATGTAACATCTCCAGCAGGAATTGGATCCAAAGCTAAAATACAATACCCCTTTATCTGTCCTTTTTAGTTTACACAGGTGGTGTTGCAGATCTGTATTCTTTATTATGGTGGGCACCTTGTTCTTTCGGGACAAATGGCCAGTGGCAACTTGATTTCTTTTGTGATATATGAGTTTCTCCTGGGTGACTGCATGGAGGTAAGGACATTCTTCTCCTGCATGTTATAATTGGTTCTACTTGTAGCAATGGCTGACATATACTATCACAGACATATTAACTATCATAGTAGAAATTACTTCAAACAGGAGACTGCAGATGTTTTCTCTGAAAAAGCAATACAGGGTCAGGTTAGACACATAGCACATGAAGTTATGCCTCCGAATTAAGGGATATCCATTCATCATTTTTCTTTCTAAATAAAAAATGTAGGATAGCCTGGTATATTAAATTTTCTTTCATACTGGCTTCCTGATGAAATTCCAGCCAAGTGAAAATGGTAACACCATGGTAGACAACGCAAATGCCCCTTTTATTTGTTGGATTCTCAAGTTCAGCAAATTCATACCCACGGTTCCTCAACTCTCATATGCAAGTATGTCCATTGACACCGCTGATTTAATTTGGTTGTTAATCCTTCATGCATCTGTGTAATTTTGCAGCAGCAAAATACACAAGAGAACCAAACCAAACCATGGTCTAGGATTGAGAACATATGTTCTAAAAACATCAGAAACATGATGGCTAGGTAGGGAGCAGCCTCTAAGAAGGCACAGCACCTATGGGAAACCAATATCAAAAGCATGGTGTATACCCCTCTTAAATCATACAAAACATGCTTTTGGATATACTACTACTACTACTACTATTTTATCTCGCTGATCTGCACTGTTTCTAGAGGTGGCTGTAAATATGTGTTTATATGTATTACTAACGATAACAGGACCTGCGTACTTATGTTTTGTAGAACAGGATTTGATGTGTCAGTCTGGCTCAGTATGATTTTAAAATTCTCAACCATTAAAGAACTTTTCTGTAAGAATCTCTGTTTTGCCATGTTTAAATGTGATTTGTGATAATATACGGTAAAAGTATTTTATTTCAGTCAGTTGGCTCAGTGTATGGAGGACTAATGCAGGGAGTTGGGGCTGCGGAAAAAGTTTTCCAGTTCATAGATCGCAAGCCGAAAATGAGCAATGATGGCACTCTCACCCCTGATAATTTGGAGGGTAAAGTAGAATTCAGAAATGTTACGTTTGCCTATCCCACACGACCTGCAACACAGGTGCTAAAGGTGAGTAAGGTTAGATGCTCCTGGAATAGTACTGTGCATCCCATGTGTTAGTGCGCTGCTGAAGGGAAGGCCTATCCAAACAAGTGAGAGAGTTTATACATCATGCAATAGGCATATAGTTATTGTGATTTAATTTTTTTATAGCAGGAAAAAATGGGCAGGCAAGATGAGCCAAATGGTTCTTACTAATGTGTATTGTTCTTTTATTGGGGCTTTACATTAGGGAATACAGGACATGCATGAGAGGCACAGTCTGTCATTCTTTTATTGATTTTCTGATTCTGAGGTTCTGTTTACAGGTCAGTTCATGTAGTGTCCAAAATCAAAGCACCGGTTTGTTGCAGCATTAGTAATGGTAAAAAAGTTTAGTTAGTTACAGAGTAACGAAGCACCGGAAAATGGCTTCACAGCACCAGGGATTCCATGCCACATAGCCAACTAGTTAAAAGCATTTTAAAATGAAATGCCTTTAGTTCTGGGAATGTAAATTTGGTCAATGTATACATTATTTTGGTTTTATTAGGGAGATTGTAATTTTAAGCTGCAGACATTAGAATACAAATGATCATTAGCGGGGTAATGTGCTACTGTATGCAGAGTATCACAGACAGAACCTCTCATGGGAAAAAGCACTGCCTTATTCACTTTAATATCTGGTATTTCTTTCATCTCAAGCAAGCAGAACAAACACACAACTGAGAACTTCACTGCCCTTTTGTACTTAATGTAATGTCTAGAACAGAACATTCTTCTGTTTCTGTACTGCGGACAGAAAAGAATATTGTTTCATACAAATAAAAGTACTGTAGCTCAGAAGATTATATTTACATGCTGTTTGCAATTGAAGCCGACTCATTTCAGTCTACAACACACATGTAAAACTGATATGGGTGATACTTCTAACAATTGTGGCATCCAACCATTACACGTTAAAGGATTATATGAAATGAAGAAACTCATTTTTACAGATCAGTAACTGGGTAACAGTCTTGTCTTGTTACAGAATGTTTCCTTCACTCTTTATCCTGGAAAAGTCACTGCACTGGTTGGTCCATCGGGTAGTGGTAAAAGCTCCTGTGTGAATATTTTGGAGAATTTCTACCCTGTTCAAGAAGGAGAGGTGGTCCTTGATGGCCAACAAATTAAATTGTATAATCACAAGTATCTGCATGCAAAGGTATGTGGACGGGACCTATATTAAATACAGGTGATTCGTTTTTCTTTTAAACATGGCTTACATCTGCAGATATAAAGGGACATTCTATGGAAAGTGTTGCCAAGCTACTTCAGTATCTAAAATAGTTGGCCCTTTGAAAAGGGAGTTTGCATTTACTGGTTTGTAATTGAATATACCATTGTATGATGAAATCCTTTCAAACTTTCTTTACTGTAAACACTTTCATGTAACTACCTTGAATATTAGCTTTAACAATTAATGCTGCAGATAATAAAGTTGAAAGTCCATTAATAGGCTAAGAGCATTTCTTTGGAAGTCAGCCTTTACCACGTGGTTAGATACCAAATGTTTTATCTTGTGTATTGGACTACACAAGTGACTTATTGCAGCTTGTCAAAGGAGTTCAAGCTTTTCAAGTGCTCTTAGTGTGAGTACACTTTTATCTAACCGCGCTCCAATATACTCTTAAATCATCATCTTTTTACTTTATTAGATATTGCTTTGAGATCATTTTTTAACTGGGTAATTACTTATATGCAGTAATATGCATAAGTAATAACGTATATGTGATAATTCTTTATCTAGAAAACCAATGCTTTTCAAGATTCTCAGTCATGTTTTATAGAATTACATTCAGGCGTGGAAGTCTTTGGCAGAATGTAGTGGCACAAAGCATATAATGCATGTACACAAAATAGTCCAAAATGTTGAAAAATAAAAAACAGTATGCATATCCACCACTTTTATTATGAAGCCCCTAAGATCTGGTGTCAACAATTACCTTCAGAAGTCATAGTTAAATAGTCCACCTGCGTGCATGATCTGTCACCTGATCACAGTATATATACACTTGTTCTGAAAAGCCCCAGAGTCTGCGGCACCATGTAGACCAAGGAACTTTACAGGGTTGGGTTATAAAATGCTTTTTAAGAGTATCCGAAACTTTGAACATCCCCCGGAGAACCATTAACTCCATTATTAAGAAATGGAAAGAATATGGCACCACAATAAACCTACCAAGTGAGTGCCACTCACCAAAACTCAGACAGTTCAGACACATTTGCTGTTCCCCAAAAAGCATGTGGGAGATTCCTCAAACTGATGGAAGGAAGGCACTCTGGTCAGATGAGACTAAAATAGCTTTTTGGCCATCAAGGAAAAAGCTATGTCTGGCAGAAACCCAACACCTCTGATCACCCATAGAACACTGCCCCCCCCCAATGAAGCATGCTATTGGTTGCATCATGCTGTTGGGATGTTTTGCCATCCGCAGAGACTGGGAAACTGGTCAGGATCGAACGAATGATGGATGGCGCTAAATAAAGGGAGATTCTTGAGGGAAACTCAGTCTTCCAGAGATTTGAGAAAGGGATGGAGGTTCACCTTCCAGCAGGACAATGGCCCAAAGCATACTGTTAAAGCCACAGTTGAGCGGTTCAAGGGGAAACTTAGATGTCTTGAAATGGCCTAGTCAAAGCCCAGACCTCAATACAATGAAAAGATTGTTGTACACCAGCAGAACCCATCCAACTTGAAGATTGAACAAAACTCCCAGTGGCTAGATGTGCCAAGCTTATTGAAGTGATTGCACCTATGAAAAGGGACATGAAAGCATGTGACAATGTGTGAAGGCTTACTTCTGTGAATGCATGTATATGCCTTCATGTGTTAGCATGAGTAAAGAAACAGTTTCTCACCTTTGACAGTGACAAATGTAAAGATTTATATATATATATATATATATATATGTATATATATATTGTATATTTAAAATAAAATCCCTAAAATCAATCAAGACTTTTCCTGGTGCGCCCCCATTCTCTGGAATTCCTTTCTCTGCTCATCCAACTCTCCCATTGTCTCTAGACCTTCAAAAAATTCCTTAAGATCAACCTCTTCAGGGAAATATATAAACAAACAGATTAGCTCCCATGTTCCCACTTGCCTTTGCCTCAGCTTTCCTAGCCTCACTCCTCCTGTCTGTCTACGGTAATGTCCAGAAACCTTGTAGATAAATCATTTAGCAATACAAATTGTGACCTGTTTTTACCTAACAATATTTTGGTTGTCTTTGTTATGGTAGATATCCATTGTAAGTCAGGAACCAGTGCTCTTTGCCCGTTCCATTCAGGATAACATTTCCTATGGTCTGGATTCCGTTCCTTTGGAGCTGGTTATAAACGCGGCCAAAAGAGCCAACGCACATGATTTTATCATGCAGCTTCAGGATGGATATAAAACAGGTATTCATTTTTATCACACATCTAACGGCAGCTCTGTTTTTGATATTCACGATTTGAACTATAATAATATGGGTGTAAAACCAATGACTCAAACTTTTCAGGTGTACCAAAAGTTAATTATTTTCAGTTATCAGTTATCAGTTATCGGATAACTCATCGTATTCCTCAGTGGCACAATTATTAGGACTGAACATTAATATGTCTTAATGCCCCTCCACATTTATTTCCCTGTATAGATCATAATAATTGCTCAACAATTGGAAGATGCACCTCTTACCTGTCCCTAAAATTAAGGTTAAAGTAGATATTCACAGACCGAATTAGGATCTTCGCTAGTTGCACACCTCAACGGAGAGGCCATGTTTAGGTAAAGGCCATTCCAACTAAACCACAGGAATGTGGGAGTACAGTACGATGTGCTAACCTCTGTCTAGGGTAAACTAGATCAGCTTGTCTGGCTTTTGTATTTTCTGATATACCGGTATGTGTGTGTGTATATATATATTTGTTATAACGTTATAAGATCAGATGTGTGTACATTCCGTCATATCTCTTCCTATAGAAACTGGAGAGAAAGGTGCCCAGGTTTCTGGAGGACAGAAGCAAAGGGTAGCTATAGCCAGATCTTTAATACGAAACCCCAAAGTGCTGATACTGGATGAAGCTACCAGCGCACTAGATGCAGAAAGCGAACATGCTGTAAGTGACCATAATATATTTAATATGTAGTACAAGGCTTGCCTTGGAAATAATAATCTTCACATTGAAGTCCTTATTCCACGTATATTGCATATATATTATATATATATATATTATTAAATATATATATATATTATTATTGCTTTTAACTTCTCAGGTCTCAGGCAGAAAATAACTCACAACACACATTAGCCATTGCAGTAAAACATATTGATTCTGCATAGCTCCTAGTTTAAGGGTTAATGCTTCCTGGTCTCGCATTTCCACAAGCAACCAATTTTCAGCTGTTCATAGCAAGTTAGCTCATCCTTTTTATTTTTAGATGGAACCTAAAAATGACTCTTAAAGCCATTACGCAATTAAATGAGTAGTAAATAAGTAGTTATGGGGACAATATTCAACCTGAAAATAACCTTAAAATAAAGAAAATATTAAAACTTTTAAAAACCATCCTAAACCCCGAGGAGTATGGCATTTTGCAGCTCCTCTTGAACAACTGGGGGAACTGACAGTGTCGGAATGTACATGTGAGGTCCAAACACGGTCATGTTTCTCTAGATGTATTATACGTTTACGGGACCTCCTGCCACTAAGTAATATGCAATGCAGTCTTTGGAAGCCCTCCCAAAGGTTACTTTTCATGCAGCTCTTGCAATGAAACAGTCTTGACAAGGAATGTCTGCTCTGGTTATGAAATTAGTAATGTAATAAACAGTTTGAACGTGGCTCAAACGGAACGGCAAGTATTAATCTCACTCAAGTGAGTGGCTAGTGTCCCACACCATTTTATTGGCCCTTATTTTACCATCCGCATTATGCTAATTGGTGTTAAAATCCCTTATAAGACCAGTTACTTAATTTTTTTTATTTTAGGTATGTTCTATAAATTTAATTCAATGAAAAATACTTTTTTTTTATACACAAACATCTACAATTAAGTTAATGCCCATTTTCAAGAAGATTCATGTTTTATTCTTGCTTTACATTAAGCCAAGTAATTATTATTTGAGTAATGGTTAATTTCTATCTTATGAACTTTGACAGACATCAGACTTCCATGACCTAAATGAAGGGGGGGAAATGAATGTTAGATATTGGATAATATTTTCATATCCTCATGGGAAATTTTGTCCACCATTTTTCCCTTTTAAGCTTCTTTGCAGACCTCCTCTTGAATATAAATGAGGAGCTTGTGAGTTAGAAAAGTAGGTGTTTCATACATACAAAAAACACGTGAGTAACTACTGGTGATTCATCCCCAACAGATCCAGAAAGCAATGAATAGCAATCTGCAGAACTGCACAGTGTTAATTATAGCTCACAGACTGAGCACTGTGGAGAAAGCACACAACATCATTGTTCTAGACCAAGGCAGAGTGGTGCAGGAGGGAAGTCACAAAGACCTGATGGAAGAAGGGGGACTGTATTCGCAGCTTGTGCAGAGACAAGTTTCTGGCCTTGGTCCTTGTGAGGAGCTACCACCAAATACTGTCAGGACAGAGCTGCCACATGACGAGGTGGCTGTGAATGTAGAATTGTAACACGCTTACTGATATATATATGAATATACAAGTACTCCAACAGCGATGCATCCATGTGGTGCTGGTATCGGGCAAAGCTTTGCTGCTGAAACCAAATTTTAACATGGAACTATTTTTTTATCTAATAGATTATATTTTGAGAAACCTGAAAATATTTTTTTGTGAATTTCATAAGTAATCCATTTTAGATTGATTTTATTTTATAAAATGATTTTACGTATGGGGCTGCTTTATAGCCCATATAGCCTTCTTTACAAATAGCACTGAAATGTTATTGGCACATACAATTGTGGCAGAAAGGCATTACGATAAATACACAAAAGCACTTTACCACTAGCAGTGCAGGGTATGCCTGGCTATGCATTTATTATCTATATTAATGTGCATTGTTCTTGAGTTTCAGTTCTGCTTTTTTAATACTATTTGTGTGTATTAGGTACAATGTACCTCTCTTTAAAGCCTTGCGGTTTTTTTTCTGTTAATAAAATTTGAGGGCTGTTTAATTTTCTCAGGACTACCGGAGGGGTGTTTTGGACCATAAATTGGCTATTGCTCAGTACTCGTCCGACATTCTGAGTTGTTAGAAGCTCCAATCTCGCTTGAGGAGTTAGCTGTAGCTCTTAAACTCACCAAGGCAGGTAGATGCCGGGGACCTGATGGGCTCTTCCTGGTATATTACAAGAAGCTTTTTGACATCTTAGGAGACCATTTGACGGGGGTTCTTAACTCTATCCTTGAGGGAGCTTCTTTCCATCCTCATACCCTTGCTGCTAGGATCTTGGTGATTCCCAAGGAGGGGAGGGACGCTGATTTATGTGGGAGTTATCGGCCCATTTCTTTATTAAATGTAGGGCTGCAACTAACGATTATTTTAATAATTGATTAGTTGGCCGATTATTTTTTCGATTAATCGGATAAAAAAATGCAATTTTTTTAAATTTAAAATAATGTAATAAAAAACGTACAATTTACACTTTCATCTCTTTATTGCAATGGCCTCTCTCTATTCACCTTCTTATTTTACTGACATAATAAAAGCTACAAGAACCCAAACACGGTGTTTCTCAAACTAGTTATTAGTAAATATTAATTCATATGTTAACTATTTTTCATATTTAATAAAAACTATGAGAAAAAAGCCTTGTTTAAATTTTTTTTTATTTACCAAACTGCCCCCGGTTATGCACATCAGACCCCCAGCTTGCCACTCTGCCTTATACCTCTTATATGCCAGATTCCACTGTGCCCCCTGATATGCCACTGTGCCCCTGATATGCCTTGTACTCCTTATATGCCAGTGATATGTAACTGAGCCCCCTGATATACCTTTTACCCCAGATATGTTTTATGCCCCACTGATATGCCTAATATCGATATGCCTTATACCCCTTTATTCCCTGAAATTCATAATACCCCCCATACACCACTATAACTCACCCATACACCGCTCTGGCTCCTCCCCCATACCACGTTGGCTCCTCCCCCTCATACACCACTCTGCCCCCCATCACTTTGGCTCATCCCCCTCCCATACACCACTTTGGCTCCTCCCCCCTCCCATACACCACTCTGGCTCCTGTCAGCAACGGAGGTTCACAAAACACCAGGGAGCCGGGTAGAGAGGCAGAGTGGCGTATGGGAGGGGGAGGAGGCAGAGTGGCGTATGGGAGGGGCCAGAGGTGTATGGGAGGGTGGCTCCAATACACCCCTCTGACTCCTCCCCCCTTCCATACACCGCTCTGCTTCCCTCCCGACTCCGTTGCTGAAAGGCAACTCCTCCTCTTCTATAATCCGACCTCAAACAGAGATCGGATTATAACATTAGAATCCAGATCGCTGCAGGGGACCTGGATTCCCCTCACTGTCGGCCGGTCTCTCACTTCCGTCTCTCTCTCCCCCCTCCCATCCACTGCTCTGACTCCTCCCGCCCCTCCCATACATCACTCTGCCTCTCTCCCGACTCCCTGGTGCTTTCTGGACCTCCGTTGCTGACAGGCACTTTCACTGCAGCTTCATAGAAGAAATTGCCGATTTCATGACGGTTACTATGTTACCTCTACAAATCTTCTAAACTGTTAATAAAGAGTTACAAAAGGATTTCCAGAATAAATTTCTGCAAGTTTATAACACCGTCCCTGCCAAGGACAGGAAATACTAGGGATCTGTGGGTTAGCGTAGGCTTTATAGCCTGTAAGAAGGGAAAGAGGAGGTGTAGTAGTAGTGTGCCTTTTAACTATTTCCAGATCCTGTCCTGTCCAAAAGGATTCAGGATAAAAACCCTTATGGTTTGCTGCCATTTTGAAGATGGGGGAAAAATACAAAATTTCCACAGTGTCATCCTTTTTGCATTACAAGTGCACCCACTTTTGTTTACTCCATTTGCCATTATATTCATCAGTTTAGCCGAGAGAGATGAGAGTCCATCTGCCCATTTTGTTTTATTTAAAATATATTAATGTAATCTGGTATGAGTTTGTAGGCTGCCCGCTCTATTTTCAAATAGTGTGAGAAGCTGCTTAACAGACACGTTTAGTGTAAACATGAGGCTTCCATACTAATCGGGAAGCCTCCATGTTGGCTGAAAATCGCAAGTGAATTTCTTTGTTACCTACCATGTCATCACTACAGGGTTTAAGCCCACTATCCACAAGAGGGCATGGTACATGAAGGAATCAAGGTGTTTAAATCAATAAAAATAAATCTGCTTTATACTTGTAGTTACCGGTCTTTGTTTGCTGGGGCAATGCAAAGTGCCCGCCATACATAGCATGACTGGTTACTTTCTATAACCACTGTATTTACAAGATCGCCTCGTTTAGGTTCATAGCCCTGAGGAAGCCTTAGAGAATCCATTGTGAAGAATATACTCTCATCAGCAACTCCACTTCTTCCATAAAAGGCAGAAATTCTGACCTGAAAACAGAAAAATAGTGCCATACACTCAGCTGAATTTGAAAATACAACCCGACTTCATAAACAGAAGTAGAGTCTGTTCTGTATATTAAATGGAAAGGTGAAAATATACATGTTTTGGGCATGTGCATGTATCCTTACATTTTGTCTGTGGTTGGATAAAAACACATCTCCTGGGTATGAAACAAACCTATACGGGAAAAGGGACTGTGTGGGAGGAATTATGGTTTAATGACAGTGCAAGCAAAGTGTGGGTTAATTAATCTGCAAAATGCTTGCATAATTATATATGTGTTCCAATTATTTATACATTTTGATATTTGGTACTGGCATCAAGGGTTTTTTGTTTGTTTTTCTTTATTGGATGCCTAGGAATTACCCATCTACCAGTATTCTCCAGAACAATACTACTTATACATGGCCACTCAGCACAGACTACATCAATAGTGCATTTATTACAGGACCAGTTGTCACAAATCTATGCTCCTGAAATACTTACTTCATCTACTCGTTTACACCGAAGCGGTTTTACCAAGCATGCCTCACTGCTCCATGTTGATGGATTTATAACATATTCTGCTTTTACCCAGTCTCCTTTGTATGGCTCAAATCCTGTGATTAAAATAGAAAAGCAAATGACATCCATATTTGCCAAAAGATTGTCACAAGGCCTCATCTACAGAAATAATCAATAATATTAGTCTGTATGTGTGACTTGCAAATTGCAGTTTCATAATTACCTTCACATACATTACACATCGAAAAATATGTTGTCTGGTTAATATCTCCACCATCTTTGTTGCAGGACGTAATGCTACCAATTAAAATCTTTATGCCGAGATCCCAAGCATTTGTATTTTCAGAAGTATCAGCTTCCCATCTGTCAGATATAGTCTGCACCTATAGAGAAATTGCCAAATTTGGCATTATAAGTACAGGATTTGTCACCGTAACGGACCGTTTGCAAAGATGTTTTTCAAGGTTTGTCTTGAGACATGTTAGGTTACAGTAAAAAAAAAAATCCAAATAGCTTGTTTTTAATTATGTTCCAAAGTTATTCTTAAATGGTTAGTTCTGAAGAAAACACTGCTCTTTATGTGCATATAATAATTTCCATCTTTAAATCAAGGTTTCCAGCTAGCCTATGTTAGGTGTTTGTATGGTAAATTTTTGATTATGTTGTTTACATTTGATGAAATCTGTCTTTGTATCATAGTAATTCAGGTTGAAGACAGACCCAAGTCCACCAAATTCACCTTCACCATAAGTCTTCCTGCTTTTGATGCAAAACTAGGCAAAAACACCCAATTAAGCTATTTTGACAATTAAGGGGTGGGAAAATCTTCCAAGACTCTAAAAGAAAATCAGATTTCTCCTTGGGTCAAGAAGCTCAAAAATATTAATGTTTATTCTTTCATTTATACCTCTGTATGATCTGATATATATATATATATTCACAAAGTCCATTGCACATCATTCCAAATATTCCAAGTCTGGTGCTAGTAACCAGCAGTTTCCATACAAAGCACTCTCCAGTAGAGCATCTGTGATGTCAGGTTCTGGTGTTAGACAAGAAGGCTCGCAATCGCCATTCTAGCTCATCCCAAAGGTGTTTGTTGGGGATGAGTTCAGGGCTCTGTGTGACAAGTCAGTGTCTTCCACACCAAACTCATCCAACCATGTCTTTGTGCACTGGGGCACAGTTCGCACAATGCAGTCAGGCAACATTCTCCTAGCAGCCACCAAACTCAGACTCATCCATCTTCGAGAGAAGCGCGATTCATCACTCCACAGAGCAGGTTCCCACTGCTCCAGAGCCTAGCGAAGGAGTACTTTACACCACTCGATCTGACGCATGGCATTGTACTTTCTGATTTTATACACCGGGGGCAATGGGTCTGATTGAAATGCCTAATTCAATAATTAAGAGATTAATACACACACACACATAGTGCATCAATGCTTCCTTTTTTGTTTACCCTTGTTAGCACAGAAGCACAAGGTACCGTTAGAAATGCTATAAGGTCATACAGCTATATAAATACTGTTAGATTAAATAGTGGGAGGTAAGGGTTACGTGACCACTTTATACACACTAACACATGGTGTTAACTATATACCTCCATATCATGAAGCAGGCATGCACTGAGGCAGGTGCATTCACATCTTCACACATTATTTCTATATTTATACTTTTCACACTATATATATTTGTTTTCTTCCCTTATATGTACCTGTGCCCCAACCATCCGTTTATCTGTATATTTGCACCTTGAGGAAGAGTGCCTTTTTTGGGCTGCTGCGGTCATCTGGGAAGTATATCACTTTTTATCCTTTAGAATTTATATCATTACGTACACGTGATATAGCACATATTTTTATTTTGTACTGCTGTGACTGAATTTGTTTTTCATGGCCCTGGTAACCCTAAGATCCCCATTGTTGTGCAACTCAAAGCTAATGCCATTGACACTTTCCAATTTGAAATTCTTTGGATAAACGTCTTGTAATACATGGAAGAGTCTCTGTACGCAACAGGCACCTCAATAAAAATTCCAATCTCCTTGCTAATGTAGTAGACAATAGGTCTGGTGATTTGAGAGCTGTAACTGCTCGTCAAGACTAAACTAGTTATTTAAGTTAAAGCAGAATATGAATGGTCTAAAATGACTTAGAAATTTGACGAATATTCCTTCCATATTTGTTGTTGAACAGAAACCGTTACATTCCAAGTCAGTTATTAATACAACTTACTTTCACAGCTCTCCAGCCTCCAGAGGTCCTATCTTCTTCAAATGCGACATTGACCTTTTGTCCAACGCTTAATGGCTCCCTGCCAATCACGACATCATTTGTGAAATAAACTTGGTCATTTATCATGCCATAGCCATTGCAAAAACGGGTTACCACTCCATCTATACATCTAACCATGGAGAAGTCTGCACAAGGGAAAAATAAAACACAAAACATTAAATTAACAACCACATAGACAATAGGGCTAAATCTTTCCCCAGTACCGTACACGATTATAAGACTACCCCCCAAAATCTGAATATTAAATTTAGGAAAAAAGAAAAAGACAGAATATAAGATGACCCTACAGGAAAAAGTTTTACCAGTAAATGTTAATTCATGTAAACTATTTTTTTTTAATAAAAGCTATGATTAAGAAAAATATTTTGTTTTTAATTACTTTTATTTTCCAACCTGCCCCCAGTTATGCACATCTGCCCCCAGGCTTGTCACTCTGCCCCATAAATGCCTTAAACACCCTGTATGCCACTGTGCCCCATGGTATGCTTTTTAACCCTCTATATGCCACTGTGCCCCATGATATGCCTTTTGACCCCCTATGTGCCACTCTGCCTCCAGACATGCCTTATACCCTTATATGCCACGCATTTAGGGGGTTAAAAGGCAAATTATGGGGCAGAGTGGCATATAGGGAGGTATACGGCATGCTTTATGCCCCCCATTTAACACACACACCCCCAAACAAAAAAAAACAAAAAAAAAACAAAAAACTTACAGGTGCTTCTGACTCCCGGCGTGTTGTCCGGGCAGCGTGTAGAGCTCTACGCGATTCGCAGTAGGCAACTTCCACTGCAGCAGGAAGGAGGTGCGGTTAGCAGCGGGGGTTGTCTGCGTCCATCGTGCAGACCTTCCCCGGCTGTCAGAGATCAGAGTTCCCCCCTCCGGGAAATTCTCTCTGACAGCCGGGGAAGCTTTGCACGATGGACGCAGACAACCCCCGCTGCTAACCGCACCGCTTCTGGTTGCAGTGGAAGTTGTCTACGCGAATCGCCTAGACGTCTACACGCTGCACACCGGGAGTCAGAAGCGCCGGTAAGTTGAGGGGGGGGGCAGCGTTGTGGGGGATCTGGATCTTAGTCTCATAGTCAGACCTAGTTGAGGTCTGATTATAAGACGACCCCAATTATAAGACGAGGGGTATTTGCACTGGAAAAAACCTTGTCTGATAATCGAGCAAATATGGTAGTAGGAAGTAGCATACATGCATATCACAGTCTATTGGTAATTAATAAGACAATTACAGGAGAATTGTATTAATTTCAAGCTTTGAAGACTAAGTTGCTAGGTCCCTTCCTCAGACATTAATGACGCTAAAACAGAATTTCCTTAATACAAAACGTACATTTCACAGGTTTACAAAAAGGCAAAATAAACACAGGTGATATTGGAGAATTTTCTCAGCAGTAACTTAGCTAGACATGACAAGATAAACATCCTTAGAATCTCAGGAAGGAGTTTATCAAACATGGGTACAGTATAAATGAAATCAGACTCTCATATACAGAATTCAAAAATCTCTTGAGATACAAACAGCCACACACAAAAAAAAAATCTCTTGCATTCAGATCACAGTGTCTGTGATCAGTGTGTCATCGGAGCGATCGCATATCCCAGCAGGGTCTAGACAGACACTGCAGGGGATATCCTGTCCTCTAATGACCTTCCGGGTAATGTCAGCAGTGACGCAACCCGGAAGGTAAACTACGGCTTTCCGGCGCTCGTGCCGGCAGCCGTTACAGGAAATCAGGAAGCAGAAAGCGAGCGATGCTGGCTTCTGCTGACAGAGGGGAGTCCAGGCTGATCTCTGGTGCAAGAAGGTCAGGACGTACAGGTATGTCCATAAGGGTTTCTTGCAATGCGATTTATGGGCGTACCGGTACGTCCATAGGGGACTGAAGGAGTTAATAACAGATTAATTTTTTTTTTTAGGACCCATGGTGAAAACATGATCCAGGACAATTGGTGAAAGAAGGCCATCTCTGTAAATCAAACAGGCATTGTATTCCCCTTGTGGCGGCGCTAGAGGATAATGTGGTGTATGTTCAGAGGTACAAAGATAAACATTTTACAAAAGTGGCCAAATGCTCGTGTCAGTGTGATAAGTGGACATGAATTACCAACAACAGATCAAAGTATATCAAAGTATATCACATAAAACTGCTATTTGCGTCTCCCTCCATCTCTGCCTTAAAAACAAGGGGTGCTTCGAAACAATATCAATTGGGTTAAACAAGGTATTTTTTACTATTTTGCATACGATGGCAGGACCGTTCCTTTAAGAAAATCCTCATGACAAAGACCCATCATTATGATGGGTAAACGCTTGATTGTGGGCACTTATGCATAATAATAAATAAATAAACAGCCGTTTCTCTCTCAAGGTGATGCCTTGAAGCCAGGGTCAAAGGATATAGTCTTAAGGGCCACTCCAGCTATCCTATTCACTTAAATGCATAAAATAGCTATGGGGCCCTTTAAAGTTTTGTGGTGTCTGTTTTGCAAACGCATGGGGAGGATTCTGCAAAAATCAGACATTCATGTTTCCACTTCCCCCAGCTATTTGCAAATACACTTAACTTCCAGTCAGCTCTAGCACTGACAGTGAATGCTGTGGTTTGGGGTCCCTTCAGACCCCCATGCGCAAACAGTCAGTGTTCTCATTTATTTTAATGGGGGTGTTTTCAGTGGCAACCAATGTCAGGACACTAAAGAGGAGGGTAGGCTGGATGAGATTCAGACAGTTCCCCCCCCCCCCAGTTGCTACCATCTAACAGTATAGCTAGGGATGTATGCACTAAAGATTTCCGTTTCAGGTGTTGTTTAGAAGAAAGTCTCAATCTCATCCCAAAGCTATGCACCAAACTTCTTTGACTAGGACAGTAATTTTATAGTCTATGTCGACCAATGTTGCAAATATATAAAACAAAATGTTTATTTCATGAAATTGTGGTACTTATTCTAAAATGATGGCCCCAGGTACACTAACTATCAGATTTACAGTGGCACAAAAGGTCCAGGTAAAACAAACCGATTACTCAAATCAGACTTTTATACTTACATTTAATATATTTTATGCCTTAACATTATTTTTCCATAGGAAGGTCTTGTCTTCCATGTTTAACAAATACAACTATAGTGATTCATCAAGTATATAATATAATTGGTTACCAACGTGTTGGGCACTCAAAGGGAATCTCCATGCCGATGGCATTCTAGCTGCTGTGTCTAGGCTAACATGCCACCAGCGAGTTTAGTAGCTTTGGAGAGTGTTTCACATAAAAAAAACCTCTAGCAAAGGGGACGTTTTAATACATTCTGAGACACAAAAATGTCAGTGACATGACTGCTCGTGTAAAATAAATGCAACTTAGACATTCACAGATAAGATTGTAAAACCAAGTTTGTACAAAGTCAGACAGAATTTTAAAAGAATGGATAAGTTGAAATGCAATAATATTTTATTCAGGTTCACTTTGGGCACTTTTGTTTGTACAACCTTTCATAATAAACACTAAAAAGTGCAGGTTAGTAAAACATGCGGTCTTTCAGCATACGTTTTCCATTTATAAGTGAAAGCATTACCGGAAGACCTGAGATCCCATAACAGGTTAAGGGTTATTATATCACATTATTATATGATGGTCACATCTGCAAATACAAACTAGACTACACAGTATCATGGTAGGATTTAGTTGCAGAAATATACGAATTAAAAACAGAGAATTTGAAGGCAGAAAAGAACCATTTGGCCAACCTAGCCTGTCCATTTTCAGACTTTTGTTTTTAATTGTAGTCTTCTTTGTCCCAATTAGTGGCATAACAGCCTGGTAAAGCTGGGAAGTCACAATGGAGACTACACATGCAGAGACCCTCTAGTTAGATCAGAGTCTTAAATCAGATTTTCATGGAGAACACCTGGGCCTAACAAGGGAACAAGTCTAGGTTGTTATGGATGTAGGTGTCAGCTCTGGTATTGGCACTATAAAGGGGATAAAGCTGAAAGAATTCACAGGGTAGTCATCTCTTGTAAAAGAAAAGGCTATCATACCCAACTACTTGGCTGGGCGTATTGGGAGTTGCTCAACTGTGGTCAACAGGAAGGACAGACATCCAATCTTAGTAAAGCCTGTGGATTCCGAAACGACGGAATGTTCCAATACCACAAACTACGCATTATCAAAACCGACCCCCCCAAAGCACGCGTTTAGCCGGCGGCCATACCTGCAACAGGTTCAACCTCATCCCAAGAATCTGCTCTTCTCCAGAAATAGGAGCCCACCCTGGAAAGCAGGCTGATCATGGCTTCACCGTTCTACAGGCCACTTGCAAAAAGTACACACAAGTATCAGCCAAACACGCTGCGAAGCCCCTAACTTGTCAAACACCACACGCGCAATGAGGCAGGAGCGAGGAGACGTTTGATGACGTCACTCGATCACGTGACTACCCGCCCAGAGGAGAGGGGAAAGTGTAATGGAGGAGCGTGTCTTTGAAGGAGCAGCCAGCATTAGTGTGTGCATCATCTCGTTATACAGTTTAAAATGTAAAAAGACATGCACCATTTGTGTGTGTGTGTGTGTATATATTTATACAAATATACATATACATACATGATCCGCATATATATATACGCAGTATATGTGTATATAATCTGTAGGTAGGTATATATATATATATATATAGTATACGTATGATCTGCATATATATTAATGTACAGTGTAAATAGGTAGATTTTTGTAATATGAGTCAGATTCAGGACTGCAGAATATAAACCAGTAATTGTATTCAATAAACGGCAAAATAACATGTACGCTATCTAAACACTGATTGCTTGCCAACATACATGCGATTGGCTGCTGCTTTGGTGACAGTGCTACTGAGCATGGACAGTAAGTTTCCATAGTAACGTTTCCTGCTTTTAGTTTAGTCAGTAAGGTAGGGTGACCAGATGTCCTGGGGAAAGACAGTCCCCGAATTGAGGACAATGTCCCCGGATTGAATCCGCACAGGGGAAGCAGAGTCGTGCGAATTTACGTCATGTCACATGACTCTGCTCTGTTCCTGCTTCCCCTTGGCGGTATAAGAGAGTGCGAGAGTCTATTTTAATCCTCAGGACCACACCCATGATACTCTCAATCTGCCCAAAACAGTCTAAGAAGTATTATATTTTTTATCTCATGGACAAAATGTGAGAAAAAAACATATATGTCATACAATCACTTCATAAACATATACCAAATACACTGCATATATAGTTTGAAGAAAATATACTCATAAAATAGTTTTTTACCCTTTGTCAATTTAACAAAAAAAATCATTTTAAAAATCAGGTCACCTTACAGTTGGGGGAGAAGGAAATTGACATGCAGTAAATCGACTCCAACATGCACTAAAAAATAAAATTGTGTTCCTTTAATGCCTGGGGTGCTTAGAATGTGACTAGGCCATCACTGGCTAAACTATGGCACATACAGACCTCTGTTTCACTGCTCCCTTGCACTGTGTGCTGGCGAAAGATGCTGAGTGCCAGGATATGATATTGAATCCTGACATTCAGCACTGAAGCCGCACGCACCGTGATCGGGCAGACTTCATGCTCCCTCCACAGGATTTAGGAAAGATGGGAGAAAGTGGAGAGATGAAATAAAGAGAAAAATAATGGGGAGAGAGAAGGGCAGATAATGAGAAAGAGGAGAAATGGACATTGGCAGGTGCCAGGTGTGTGGTGGCTTCTCAGATGGGACACATATACTGCTTAACCTTTTCTTCCTTAAGATATGAGAAAAGAAGGGATAAGCATGATGCAGATTATTCTTCAAATTGCATTTATCCCAACAGGAGCAAAATAAACTGTATCTCCCAATCTGCATGATGTTCTTGCTGTGTGTATATACATGTAAGTGTAAGTATATACATGCTATGTGTGTTTATGAAACAACATTGGCACTACACCAGGCACAGGCAACACGCAGTATTGGCACTCTGAGGTCTGCAACTTAGTTTCACGCAGAAAATTGAGCACTCATGCCCAAACGTGTTTGGCATTACTGTAATAGGCAAACTGAGCTCTCCTACATATAAGTTATTACTTAGGTTTAAGATGGATGCTTGGGTTCACCTTTAAATGCACAGGCTGGGGAAGAAGGAACCCTGAAGGTCGCACACCACTTCTAAAGGTATCATGTTCTAGTGCATAGGCACATAAGCAAGAGTCCCGCAGTTCTTTCTTTGACTGCATATCTTTCACTTATTGTATCCAGTTGTCTGAGAGTCTGTTCCACAGCACTACTCACTTTGATGGATGTCTTGTGGTTCAGAACTATTACCCAAGTATTGTCTAACTTATGCATATTGCAATAGACATAAAAATATTGCCACCCAAATTATCACAGGGTGCTCCATTATGCTTAATATTTTCAAAGTTCTTTGATGAGCACAGTTTAACTCTGTAGTGTTCAACAGTACCAAATCTGGGTTATGTGTTTTGCCCCTCTCCAACATTAAAATGCAAGAGACATCCTAGTTCCCTTGCTGAAATGCCGTCCCGTCCTGTCTTTGTCTTGTATGTGAATAGATGCTGTCCCACGCAAGAGTAACAAGAGTAAACTTTTCAGAGACAGCATGACTCCCTAGACAAGAGGACATATCGAGTCTGCAAGAAACACTTCTCAGTAAGCGTCCCGAAGTTTCAAAATTAGGTATGGATGATTGAAAAATGGCTGTTGCTAGTATCTAAAACTGAGTGATTTAGAGAAGATGTAACTTTATAATATGTTTACTTTTTATAAATAACACCATAAAGTTTAACAAGTATAATGTTAAAAGAGTTACTTTTGCAATTAGTAAAAACTTATTAAAAGTTGCGTTTTTTTTAATATTGAAATTAATCTGAGCTGAACATTTCATTATCTGTGTAATTCAAGTTGTGAAATCATTGCAATTTTTACGGTTGATTTTAATGCTTCTTTAAATTAGTAAGACATTAGTATCGGAACCATATTGTGTTTTTTAAAAAATCTTCTTAGAATGGACCGAGAAGAACTTTATTCTAAAGACAATGATTATGACAAAAAGGCTACTTTGGAATTGAGGAGGCAAGATAACAAAACGTACCACTGTGATATTAAATCAAGTGATATTCAGCTGACTAGCAGGATTCATCCATGTGTTATGTACAAAAGCTGGATCTTTTCCTTGCTCATGGGAGTAAGTATTGTGAACCTTAAACACTTCATGTTTTAATTTTGTAATAATTAATAGCATGTTATTGTTAGTATACAAACCCAATACAAAATAAACCCATATATCTTATTGCTGAAAAGTTCATAATTCATATCAGTGGGTCCCTTACCCACACAGCAGTTAAAATAATTCAATGTATGGAGTCAAAAATTCCTTTTGCGATTTTTTTGAAAAATTCTGATTACAGTAAATTTATGAAATTTCTCAGTAATTTCTATGATTAGTATAGTGTGAGGCATACCATATATATGACAAACATATTCCCTGGCCTGAATACATTTTAGCTCTCCATACATCTTATAAGACAGCCACCGACAGGGTTAAAAAAAAAAAAACTTCATAAAGGGGAAATAAAATCAGTCTTGTTGCTGGAGTAAACATGTTGTGTATTCAAAGCCCATAGGTAATGTTGATCTCTTGATAACGTGATCTCTAAATATGTCATTCATAGTATGTGAAATTGCTAACAAAAACGCAAGTTATGTTGCGGAAAAGTACAACATGTACTTACAAATAATTAGTTGATGCCTTTGTTCGGTACATTTGGTGCTGTCTTACATATAAACACCAGTTGTTTACGTTCCTTGCAGGCAGATGGAGGATGCACAGGCATTTGCACGCGCACAATAATTTCTCCCTTAGAGGCAACGTTTATGATTAAACCTTGTTGGCTGCTATCCAGCACAACGTCAAACTAATCTTCCTCACAAGCTAACATTTCATTGAGTCAAAAGGACTATTCCTTAAATACATTTTTGCATTGTTTTTTTTTGCTTTTCTTCCATATAGACTAGCAGCCATTATAGGTATTGCCTGCCAGAGCAACTAATATTCATCATGACATTATATGCATTAAGTTTCCATTGTGAGATTTAAATTACCATTTTAATATGAATAGATGAAGAGATAGCAACATATGAAAGAAATTGTAGGTGTAGACCATCAAGTTGGCAAGTTGAAGACTTCAGTGTTCATTTTCCTGATAGGTACAGCAGAGTATCTTGCATCTGGTTTATGACACTTAAATATTTCTCAAAATAAAGATTAAGCTGTATTATTATACCATTTCAGAGCTGTCTTCTTGCAACATCAGGATTTTCATTCTATCTTGGCAATTTATATCCTTCTGAAATGGACTACTTGCGATGTGCAGCCGGTTCTGTAAGCATTCCTTGTACCATCCTTTTTTAATGTTCTACATTGTGTGTTGAGCATACATTCTTATTAGTTTTGCGATCCATAAGAATATTCTGTATCAATCCAGAAAGTATTGATACCAGGAACTTTCGAAGTTGAAAGTAAAGGCTGTTGTTTTCTAGATGCAAATGAGATAGCTAAAACCTTAACAATTAAAGCTATTCACTTTACTACTAAAAAAGCAAATTAGTAGTAAACGGCTTACTAATCTTAAATTTAAATCTGAGCTGTTTAAATATGCTTTTACTCCAGGTGTTATAGGTGAGGGTCAAAAACAAGTTCCACAGAGATAATTTGCAAATTTCTTCAAGCCAAAGATTTGTCCAAACTCAGGACTAAAATATAGCCTGTGGAATAAAGCAACTCTATAATTGTGGTTGCAAATGTAAAAAGGCTCAGTCTTGTTAATGTGCAATTCACTCCCAGGACTTCCCTCAAAAAGAAAATAACAAAGTAAACTGAAAATGTACTGACCCTAAAGAAGAATGCACTTTAAAGTACTTTATGAGTACTTAATATGCATTCTTAACAGCAGCGTACTTACTTTAGGGAAAAGCTATAGCCACAGAGTTGCAGCTGCCCTCTTCCGTGACCCAACAATTCTTGGCTTTAATTGGTTGCTTGAAGCAGCCAGTAAATGGTATGAAAGTGCTTGAAATCAAAGTATGCTGAGGCAATGACTGGAGGTAAATATATCACCTGCAGGGAGATGTTTGCCCGAACACATCTCCTGCATGGAAAATAGCTGAGGAGTGGACAAAGGGACAAATAAATATGAGGGGGATTCTGCAGAACTCCCACTGCATTTGCAAGGGGGACATTAGGGAAATGTAAATGGACCTTAAGTGCATATGAAGGCTGGACTGCCCCTTTAGTTTTTGAGTGAATGTTACCTTGTTTGTCAGCCTTGTACTTGCATAATACTTATTTAGACCCATGGTTTAAAGTAGCCCATTCATAAAAAAACTTAATTTAATTTTGTTTTTACAGTGTGTGCCTTCTGCGGTTGTGAATTTTGCAATGCTGAAAAACAAGGGTAGTTTGGTAAGTTGTTTGATTTTGGGTTATCTGGTTATTGCATTTTCTACACTGAGCATCATAATTCTTTTTAGGACATTCAACTAGTCATTTCCCCTTTCCTGACCTTTTTAATATGCGTTGTTCAGAATTCAGGAATGCTATCAAATAATCCACAAATGAAAGTGAAATATAAAGCACAGACAGACAGACGCAAATAGACCAGGGTACCATTGAAATGTACTGTCCTGATCAAAAATGGTGAAATCAGAAAAAAAATACAGTCCATGCTGGCCAAATATTTTTCAGTGGAAAATTATGCAAGTTTTTGTTATCATTTCTGTAGTACAAATTCTTTTCTCAGATACTAAATTAACCACAGAAGAGCTGGTGAAATTAGTAAATAATATACAATTTAAATGAGTTTTTCTTGTTACGGTTATGCTCTAATTATAAATTATATGTTTATATTGTTGATTTTGATTTCTAGATAGCTCAATACCAGGTCTTATTCATATCAACATTTTCAATTACCACTACCTGTCTAATATGGTTTGGATGCAAACTTGCAATTAACCCAACAGCAATCAATGTAAGTAGAAGCTATTTAAAGATTCTAATATTATGCAGCAAATACAGTTCAACCCTTTCATGAGGCTATCGATTGGTCTTCATGTAATGATGGGCTTAAACAAGTTGGATTATAAGGGGATGATTAAAAGTAATTAAAATGAGTTTCATTCATGAAGGAAGGTACATCTGAGACACATCAAACAAGAACGTTAAAGGAAGGTTTACCTTATAGATAATAACAATATACGCAATGGCCGTTGTTTAGTGTGTGTGATTAAATGCCACACACAAAATATACACTTGAATATGCATGATAAGTAACTGTTCACTCAATTAGCCATTGCCACAGAAATGTGCATGTCTACTGCTAAGAAAACCAATGTAATTATTCTTCATTTTGCAAAAATTAACAGAAATAGCTCCAGATTAGGTGATTAGATTATTTACATAACTAGGACATTTTACTACAACATTGTAGTAAAATACAAATAGTTACAAGTTTATTTTTTAATTATGATTTGGTCCCTTGAGCATAACATTAACATTGTTTGTGTATATTTTATAAATGACAGGTATTTGATTTTACAGAAACACTGGCGCCTAAACATATAACAGCAATTCATATGAAACAAATTATTTTATAGGATGATAAAAGTACTGCAATACCATTTCTCATGAAACCTGTATATACCGGTATATTTAAAGACACTGCCTAATTAGATGTTTGACAATCCTTACTTATTCACTGGAAGCACATGACAGGTAATTCTCTAGATGCTGATAAACCACAACATCCACAATTCTTATCGTGTCTTTTGATAAACACAGATTGACAAAGGGTCATGAAATTTATAATTTATGAACACTTGGGCTGTTGCTTGCTATATATCCTTTTCCGAGGGTGGTAAAACTATTTATCCTGTGGTTAATTATTATTAGATAGATACTCTTTTTTTCTTAATCATACCTGAGAACTCTTAAATTGTCCCGAAATCTCTAGCTGCAATTCTCCTTTCTTAGTTCCCGGGGTCAGTTTTCTCTTAATCTGGGCAGGGAAGCGAACACAGAATGGAAAAACGCAATATAAAAGTGACAAGTTAACCCTTTCAATTCCAACACATGCATTCCAAATACAAAAGAGCCACTGTGATTTTCCGATGCAAAATTATATTCCATTGAAATAGCAGTTACATTTATTTATTATAAAAAGGAAGGGGAACATGTAATATGTAAAAGCACCACCAACACTTAAATAATGAATTTGAAAATAATTTCTGAATATGAACAGTGAGCAATTTTGGGGGGATTTGTGAATTGGTAGTGGAATAGCTTTCTAGTCAGTGATTTACGGCGCAATAATCAATTTTCAAAATAAAAATTTTTTTTTTGGAACATAGAATTTTTATTGAGATTAGTACGGTCAAAGAAACAACACAATGCCAGATGACATAGACACGTGTACAAACAATCCAATAGTCCACAGAACATCATGACCAATAGGCACCAAATACAGGCAGAGGCGGAGTGTCAGATATGTGAGAGCTGCCCGTAAGCTGCCAAGGAAATCTCAAAATTTTTAACAATTTAATAACATATGTCAACTCAAATAAAGCACAGTGGCAAAGAAGAAGAGGAAAAAGAAAGGATAGAGGGGGGGGGACATATCCAATAATAGTGCCCTCACGAGTCCGTAACCGCTTTCGTGTACCAGGGAGTACGCATGTTCCCAAGGATGAAACCTCCAGGCGCAGGGGTGAACGTGTGCCTATAATAATCATCCCAATTCTCCCAGGTAGACTGAAAGAGATGTAGGGAGTTAGAGGCCGTGTGCGCCATCTGTTCGTAAATACGTGTGGTAGTGAGGGAGTAGAGAACCTCTTGGATCGTGGGAGGGGAGGAATTTTTCCATTTACGAGCGATGCAGATCTTAGCAGCAAATAACACATGCGCCAAAAGTTTCCTGCAAGGTGTATCTAACGAGGGTGGAAACATGTCTAATAAAGCCCCCTCTACCTCCATATCAACGGGAATGTGCAACAGGCGAGTAAGGAGATGAAAAACATGTTGCCAAAAAGACCGAATGACATTCCCACTATATGAGTAACATAGTGCCTAAAACACCACACTGTCTCCAACAGAGCGGTGACGTAGAAGGATACATTTTAGCCAGCGTAGCCGGGACATAGTACCACCGAAACAAAACCTTACGAGTAGTTTCAAAATGAGTGGCATTCCGGGAGACACCCTGAAAGTTGGCAAGGGCGTCATACCACACAGCAACATCATAGGAACGACCAATTTCCTTTTCCCATTGTAGCATATACATTAGCTTGGTCTCAGACCCATGACCCAGCAGAGCCGCATAACAGAGGGAGATGGCTTTCGGAACAGCAGGCGCCCTCTGGCAAAGTGTAGGAATCGACAAGGATGTAGAGGGAAGGGCAGAATGACCCAAATGCGTACGAAGAACATTGCGAAGTTGCAGATATTTAAAGAAGTCCTGACGAGGCAGCGAGTAATGAGACTGTAAAGATTGAAAAGACAGCATCTGACCTCGGGAGAGAAGGTGGGAGATGGAGGTGATACCCCCTCGAATCCACTCGTCCAAGGAAACGTGCGGCAGCAGAGGCCTCAGTGACGACAACGGTGCTGAACCATGGAGTCCAGGGGAAAAGCCCAGCTGAAGACGGTGAGCATCCCATATCCGTAGAGACAGCAAAGTTGTGTCCAATAGGTCCGACAACAGAGGCCGAAGGACCCTGGGGAGCCAAAGGATGTCGCTGAGCAAAAACGGAGAAGCATACGAAGACTCTTGGTCCACCCACGCCACCTTGTCACAAGGCGAAAAGAGCAGAAGAGATTGAGCCAGGTTTGCAGCCAAGTGATATTTCTTGATGTCTGGGACCCCCAGACCTCCAAGTAGCTTAGAACGTTGGACGACCCCCAGTTGGAGCCTGGGCCGCTTGTTGAGCCAGATGAAGATGGACAGTCTCGATTGCATCCGTCAAAAAAAGGCCACCGGTAGCATAATGGGGATTGTGCGGAACAGATATAGCAACTTTGGAAGCGAGTTCATTTTAAAGGAGACAATGCGACCCAGCCACGAAATTTCCATCTTAGACCACCTGTTAAAATCCTCGTTGATCAAATTCCACAATGGTAGAAAGTTGGCACGAAACAGACCGGCCGGAGTTTTGGTAAGACGAATCCCCAGGTACGTAATATAGTCAGATCTCCAGGAATAGTGGAAGGACAAAGACAAGTTCGCAATCATGGACTCTTGGTAGCCGATGCTGAGGGCTTGTGTCTTAGACCAGTTCACCTTGTAATAGGAGAGACGTCCAAAGAGTTCCAGGAGACGGGACAAATTCGGCAACGTAATCAGAGGCTCCGTAAGGGTCAAAAGGACGTCGTCCGCGTATAAGCAGAGCTTCGTTTCAACAGAGCGCATAGTGAATCCATGGATGTTGGGATCAGCACGAATCGCAATAGCCAACGGTTCCATGGCCAGAGCGAAGAGGAGAGGGGAGAGTGGGCACCCCTGCCTGGTGCCATTGGAAATGACGAACGGTTTGGAGAGGAACCCGGAGGTGTAGACACGTGCCGTAGGTTGGTGGTAAAGTATGGCCACAGCCGCAACAAAAGCTTCCGGGAAACCAAAGGCACGTAACACCGACAACAGGTAGCTCCAGTGCAGACGATCGAACGCCTTTTCAGCGTCGAGAGAGAGTAGGAGGCACGGAGAGGTTGTTTTCTGAGAGACCGAGGTAAGGTTAATCAGTCTCCTGGTATTATCAGACGGTTGTCGTCCTAGAATGAAGCCAACCTGGTCATTTTTGATCAGGGCCGGGAGCAGGGCATTCAGGCGATTAGCCAATAGTTTGGAGTATAGCTTAGTGTCCGTATTGAGCAGGGAGATGGGCCTATAATTAGCACACTCTGCGGCGGATTTCCCAGACTTAGGGATGGTCACCACATATGCCTCGGACATTTCTTGAGGTAATGGACCCGCTGTCATAAAAGTGGAGAAGAGAGCACAAAGCCGCGGGGCAAGTATGTGCTGAAACTTCCGGTAATACACGTTAGATAAGCCATCCGGGCCAGGAGCCTTGTGCATTTTGAGGCCGGCAATAGTCCTCTCCACTTCGTCCGTCGTAGGAGGCTGAGTAAGGATATCCCAGGACTGTCTGGGAAGTTTCGGTATTGGTAACGCACTCAGAAAAGCCGCAACATCCGCTAACTGTGGTTGCGGTAGGTCCTTCTGGTCCCGTAGGTTATAAAGAGTCCCATAGAAATCTGCAAATTTGTCAGCAATCTCCTTGGGGTAAAACCATTCATTTTTTAAAAAACACCACATGGGTATTTGAAATGCTTTTACTTTAACTCTTTCCATCTCAACGTTTTTGGGAAGATACAGCACTAATTTTAGCACTTGTTCATAATAATAAACTTTATTTTTTTTAATTTGTTTATGTTATTCTTTTTTCTAGAACTGGATGGTTCCTGTTACTATTCTTTAAATATTTTACTAATCACATTGTGATTAGAAATCTGGGCTCCATTGAATTGCATGGTTAAATGCAGTACCTGCAAGTGGAGCCAGAGTTCTCAAGAGGGTCTGTAGACCCTCGGGCAAACTTTTCCAACTTTGTAATGTTTTATACAGGACGCTTGTTTAATGAAATGGGCTGTCATTGCATGTTAAGGGGTTAATCACAAAGTTCAGCTGTTCTAGTAGGATTTACCTGACATTTGCTTAGCTGTATCTCAGAGCAAAAGTCATGGTCCGCAGAGAGCTTCCAAGGCATCAGAGGGATCTCACTGTCGAAAGATATCAGTCAGGAGAAGGGTAGAAAAGAATTTCCGAAGCATTAGAAATACCATGGAACACATCAAGTTTGTTTTGCAATTGAATTGTTCAGGTTATAGGTCACATTAAAGGTGGAAAGATTTCTGTCATGATTTATCTTTGTCTCCGGGCCCGGCCCAAGAAATGTTGAAATGACAACCGCCCACACAAACACACGACGCCACTGCTCATTATCTACCCTACCCTCCCCCCCTTTGTACTTCACTTACCTTCCAGCAGTCCTGCGGCGAGACCGAGCTAGAGGGCTCGGAGAGGAGAGAGGGGGGTGCCGAGCGGGTACGGTCATCTTGATAAGTGAAAACCACTCAGCGTCCCTCTCTCTCCTCCGCTAAAAAAATAAAATTGGGGCGCCTCTTCAAAGGTGCCGCCTGGGGTAATTGCCCCACTCTGCTCCATGGCAGGGCTGGCCCTGTTTGTCTCATTCTTTAACATCACAAGAACCTGGCATTTTAACAGGGGTGTGTAGACTTTTTATATCCACTGTACATACACATGCACATTTACTTGCCATTACACTTGCACACACAAACATTCTGGCTCGCACTTCTCTTTGCAGCCACACATTTACTTACCTAACATACGCACACTTTCAGTATACAAACACTCTCTCTGCTTACTCATTACCCCTCCCTTTTTTTGATATATCTCTCCTATTCTTTTTATTCATGTACCGTATTTGCTTGATTATAAGACCTCAAATAGGTCTGACTATGAGACTTAAGATCCAGATCCCCCCACAGCGATGCAGGGGACCTGGATCCTCCTGTCCCCCCACTTACCGGTACTTCCGGTAAGTCCCCGGTGCTTAGTCCGGGCATCGTGTAGAGCTCTAATCGCGTACACAACCTCCGCTGCAGCCGGGAGGAGGTGCGGTTAGCAGCGGGGGGTTGTCTGCGTCCATCGAACAGACCTTCCCCGGCTGTCAGATATCAGAGTTTCCCCGTGAAGGTCTGCACGATGGACGCAGACAACCCCCGCCGCTAACCGCGTAGCGTAGAGCTCTACACGCTGCCCGGACTACGCACCGGGGACTGAGAAGCTCCGGTAAGTTTGGAGGGGGAGGGGGAGGGAGTGTTAAATGGGTGGCATAAGGCATTTCTGGAGGCAGAGTGCTCTGTGAAATGCCTTTTAACCCCCTTAATGCCACTCTGCCTCCAG